>CAKALU010065919.1:171506-192908 GCA_916700995.1 Hozukius guyotensis
TCCGTGTGTGTGTGTGTGTGTGTGTGTGTGTGTGTGTGTGTGTGTGTGTGTGTGTGTGTGTGTGTGTGTGTGTGTGTGTGCGTGTGCGCGTGTGTGCGCGTGTGCGTGTGTGTGTGCGCGTGTGAGGCTGTGCGTGTGTGAAACTTCAAAGTTTTATCAGAGAGACCCATATCCTGTGGAAAGGTGCCTATATGATAAATAGTGCTTGATTTTATGACATGGTACTCACAATATAGGATTAATTCCTATAATTAATTAATAATTCAATTGTTTTAAATGTATATAGGGGTAACTTTGGGGATGTTTTTATATGTTTCTTTTTACAAATTGTATTCAGAAGGACTCTGTTACTTAAGGACTCTGCCTTATTGCCGACAACTCAGCAGTTCATTTATGTACATATCGGTTGTCAGCATTCACAGTAATTGCCGACCCAAATCCTCCTTACTGGACTTTTCCTTAGCGAGTTCATATTCAATTTTAATCATATGCGCCATTGACCTTTAATGGTGCACAATCACAAAAAGAGCCTAGCTCTGTATTGTTTAAATCTTTTATCAGTCAATTCTTTTATTTCTTAATCGCTTTATCTGCTCTTCGCTGGTTTCGGGGGTTCATAAAGATTTATTTTCTGTTGCGTCGTCAAATGGTACATTACTATAATGATAAGAAAAATAGCGAGGCACACTTTGGAATGCATTCCCACCCCCCCGCGTAATGGTATTCACAGTTTCAACTTTTTACAAAGCGTTTTTATTAATGTGACCTTTTACAGAATCAGTTGCACGTATAAATTATGTTTTGTAGACTGTGTTTTGCTCGTTAATCAAGCTCAGGTAATTAACTTGTTGTAAGCACTGGCCCCCAAATTGTTGCTTGCTTCATTTAAACGGTGAGACAAAATATGAATGCACTGTGTTTAACTCTCACCATTTCCGGTAATGTGGAAAGAGATTTATCTCCCTGTGTTGTTATCAGGCTGTGGCTGATAAACACTCACTACCTCAGTTGGGCAAATAAGTCATCAAAGTACTGACAGTAACTTAATACCCCCTGAAAATGTTGATTTTTATGACCTCCCAAAGTTTTTCACTTTGCTGCAGTGATGTAGAAGTGTACTCTAGGGCGTGTCCGTACACTGTGACATCACTGTGTGATATGGTTACAGGTGCAAAAGAGCACACTTTCTGACAACACTTATCTATAAGTGATGCTGCGTGTGGTCCAGGGGTGGAAGAACGCCGGTACGATCTGGTACTACGCACAACTAAAAGATTCAGTGCTGGTACGCAGTACGGGGTAAAGGGGACAGCAGCAGCCGCCTGCCAAAACCCACATACAACCCGTCACTCACGATCGCATTGCCAACAAGTAAACACATCTGCTAACATCAGGTCAACATACAGTTAGTTACCTCTGCCAAGGAGGTTATGTTTTTGTTTGTCCGTTTGTACACGCATTAAGGTCATTTCAGATCGGGAGCAACACTCCGCATGCATACTCATTTGAATCCGCAGAGTCTGACTGCGCTCCGCGAGTAAACGCGCTGCGTGGCAACCATGGAAACAGTATCGGTGCACTACTGTAAAATATGTATCCCTGCCGGTACAACTGTGTTATGTATCAAATATCCCTAATCACAGCTCGATTTGTTGACACGTAGCAATGCTGTTTCACATTTATTAACATTGGGAGATAGGGTATTTGTGCGGAAATAGGGGTTCCGGACTGGTGAAATTGACGTGAATGCCCCACGTCGGAACAGGCTTTGAATCGTGCGTTCAGGGAAACATGAAGCTGGGACTGGGAGGAGAACAATATCAAGCGATGACAGTTGGGGTAGCCTAGTACTACTGGCACGAACTTCAATCTACTTTCACCCGTGGTGTGGTCAGAGGTGAAATGAGACTTTGAGAGGAGTAAAACTCTGCTTTTCAATCTGGTGTTGAGTTCCTCTTTAAAGCCCAGCACGTGTAAGAAGACGGTCAGTCAGTAGCAGGAAGTTAAAACGTTGTGATTGCACATTAAAATGACCACAGTGACATGCTGCTTGCTCTCCTCACCTGGCACTCATTCGCACTGTGGTGTTGTGACAGCAGTTGCTTAACTGAGAATATTTGTGTTAAACTACCAAGTGTCAAGTGTTATTGAGCCGCGAACAAGAAATTATATAATTGAGAAATTACAGAAGATCTATTGTACAATCAAAAGCAATGAGATTGGAAGGAAAGTCTTTTTATAGAACCAAATCACATTTGATACCAGATTATTAATGGAACAATGACATTTAATTAAAAAAAATGTATTCATTCATTTGAATTCTCTGTTATTGTACCTCTTTTTTTTTTCTGCACTACCTATGGTAATAAATTATTTTCTCAGCCTTTAGCAGCACACTGAGGCTGATTAATCCTGTAACATTAATATATTGTGCTCACGTTAGTGTTGCCTGTAGAGATGATAAAGATGGCGACATTATTAATCCTGCAGGATTAAAAGGCGACCCATCAAACCGACAGAGGGTGAGCTCGCCAGACTGGCACCCATGTCTGCTTTCGGCTTACGCAACCGCTACCTCTCAAGGCTGGGCGCACAGGTATGCACACACACACACACACACACAGCACTTCTGATTAGACACAATTGAAACAGAAATCCATTTATTCATTCATTCAGCCTCTAATCTTGACACCGGCAATACATTTTTTTGAAAGAAGGCCAGGGGGTTTGGTTTTACTGCTTCACTTTATAATTAAACACAAGTAACTGTGGTCTTTTTTTCCCCTCTTCACTTAATCTTTCTGTGCTCTCAGCTCCCAGACCACTGCTCCACCCATCTGTCATCACTTGCCCACAGGAGTGTTCTGAAATGATGCCCTTCATTCAGCTGTCTGCTCCTCCAGTGGCTCCAAACAAGTATAAAAAAAAAAGAAAACACAGAGGATGCTCACAGTGTCCCTGTTTGAGCAAGATATCGAAGCACTTTTTTACCTTTACGGTATTTTTAAACCTTCACATCACTGACTTGTTATTTCATTATTATCACCATAGAGGTTATTTTTGGAGTTATTTTCTATTTGCTGCACACTTGAGGCCTTTTTTATAGAAACCACACACCACAAATATTCTTTTCCAGGAGATTGTGTCACATAAAATTGGACTGATGCTTTGTGGTGCTGTTTTAGGGTCTGTTTTAGAGACCGCAAATGACAGAGGGCACCAATTCCCTCAAATGTTTGTCACCTCTGGCCACATTGTTATTTTAATAACCACAGTGTTTTTTTACAGTATCAGTTAGTTCATCCTTTTGCTTATCCTTCAGGTTTTATAGGTTACAAAAAATTTGACTAGTGTACAAAAAGGACTTCTGTGACCAGTTGAATGTTGACAAGTACATATTTTTATATTAAAAATAATAAAAAAAAAGAATGGTTAAACACAGCTTATAGACAGTCCCAGTGTTAGTTCTTTATTTTTGCTCATCCTTCAGGTTTTATAGGTTGCAATAAATTAAAATAGTGTACAAAAAGGACTTCTGTGACCAGTTGAATGTTGACAAATACATATTTTTTATATTTAAAATAATAAAAAAGAATGGTTAAACACAGCTTAGACAGTCCCAGTGTTAGTTCCTTACTTTTGCTGATCCTTCAGGTTTTATAGGGTGCGATAAATTAGAATAATGTACAAAAGGGACTTCTGTGACCTGTTGAAAGTTGACGAATACATATTTTTTATATTTAAAATAATAAAAAGAATGCTTAAACACAGCTTATAAACAGTCCCAGTGTGTTAGTTCCTTCCTTTTGCTGATCCTTCAGGTTTTATAGGGTGCGATAAATTAAAAGTATGTACAAAAAGGACTTCTGTGACCAGTTGAATGTTGACAAATACATATTTTTATATTTAAAATAATAAAAAGAATGCTTAAACACAGCTTATAGACAGTCCCAGTGTGTTAGTTCTTTACCTTTGCTCATCCTTCAGGTATTATAGGGTGCAATAAATTAGAATAGTGTACAAAAAGGACTTCTGTCAACCTTTGAATGTTGACAAATACATATTTTTTTATATTTAAAATAAAAAAAAAAGATTAAACACAGCTTATAGGCAGTCTTAGTGTTATTATATCCTCCTGAGACCCAGCCCTAAATAGGAAGGAAATCACAAAAAAAAGTAATTGGAAGACACTTTTTTTGACTCGGTTCCCAGGAGGTTAAAACAGAAATGTTGTTGCTCTTTTTTTTTTTAATCTTCTGCCACTTTAAAGTCAGTTTTAGGAAGTATTTTGTTGTGTCTCTGTATTGCCACTTAGGCTGAAAAAGTCACTAAATGTTTACATTTAAGAAGTATTAGTATACATATAATACATATTTTTATATTTAAAATAATTTAAAAAATAATGCTTAAACACAGCTTATAGGCAGTCTTAGTGTTTTTATATATGATTAAAAAAAGTCCCTCATGGATTAATGAATGCTCTCTATCCTCCGGACCTGTTGGTGCTGCCTGCATCCACCAGACTCACGTTGGCTGGCTGCACCCTCCTCTTCTTCCTCCTCCTGCAGGACAGCCAGGCCCGCAGCTTCTGCCTCCTCTTATCGCAACCCAGAAAGTAGAGGAGCGGATTGGCGCAGCAGTTGAAGCTCACCACGGGCTTCCACACCTTGTAGGAGATCATCACCACGTTGAGAAGCTGACAGTCCTCCGGCATGTACACCCTCACGAACAAATACACCGTCCTCGCAATGTGATATGGCACAAAACACACCACGAACATGAGAACTACAACCAGGAGAGTGTAGAGAGACTTGTTGCGCATACGTGCAGTCCTGGCTGTGGAGATGTTGTCCGAGGCCCTGCAGCAAAGCACCGCCATCATGGAGAGGTAACAGGTGATAACCACGAGGAAGGGGATTAAAAAGCCCACTATTGTTAAAAACAACCCATATGGGAAGAACATTTTAAAATCCCCTGGGTTTGTCATTTCAAAACACACTGTCATGTTGTTTATAACACCAGTGTGTGCAAACACAAGCGTAGGTAAAATCTCTGCAGTGGCAAGTATCCAAACAGACCCGGACGCGAACAGGGCGAGTTTTTTGGTCCGGAGACGCACCGCGGCGATGGGGAAACACACGCCGAGGAAGCGGTGCACGCTGACGCACGTCAGGAACATCATGCTGCAGTGGAGGTTGACGAAGAAGAAGAAGCGGACGCTCTTGCAGAGGACGTTGCCGAAGGGCCACATGTCGCCCATGGCGTTGCTGATGATGAGAGGCGGCAAGGCGAGCACGTAGAGGAGGTCGGCCACCGCCAGGTTGGTCATGTAGACGACCGTGCCGCTCCAGCAACGCGTCCGGTAACAGACGCACCACAGTAAGGCGCCGTTCAGACTCAGGCCCAGCAGGAACACGAGGCTGTAGGACACCGGTAACAGGATCCTCTTGTAGTAGTTAGTCACCGGGCAGATTTGGAAGACCTCCATTCAAAATTTCAAAAAATAATTTGGAAGTTTGATAATGTAAGGCTGCCTTAACTATAAACTTACTTGTTACTTAATTAAACTAGAGCTTCGTCTGTGCAACAGGAATCCACTTTAATGTCCCAACTCCAGCGTAGGACAATTGAACACGTGTTCAATTGTCCTTTTTGGTTATGGTGTACACCATAACCAAAAAGGTGGAACTTCTTACTTCATATCACTCTGCACAATCTTAATCATCACTCACCTTATACAAGCAAGTAACCATATTATATAGTTCCAGATCTAACTTAAGGAGCAGAATACTATACTGTATGAAATAAATCTTTACAAAAATAAATCTAATCTTACAATAATTTGGAGTCACTTAAAAAATGAATTTGGGTTGTGCGCTTTTACCTGCCCTGTCCCTGTCTGCAGCTCACCTATTAATAAGTGCTGTGTGTGAGGGATGACGTGTGCTTCGTTTTAAATACAAATTACCAAATGCAGGTTGTTTGTTCAACTTGTGCGTCCCTCCAGCCCACACACCACCTGTGTGATCATGATGTACACCATATCTGGGGATATGAGCAAATAAGATTGGCACATGGCATATTTCCAAAGCCTGGCACAAAAGGCTTGTAGATACTGTGTGTGCGTCCTTCCCCAGAGAGACGGCGTGCAGAATAACTAATACTGTGATTATTATAGGGAGGCTGTGGCTCAGAGGGTAGAGCAGGTTGTCCACCAATCGGAAGGTCTGACTGATTCTCTCTCTCACTCTCGTCTTTACTGTCTCCTCCTCCTGGAGATGAATCAATGGAAAACAGACAATACTGCTTTGGAGGGTGGTGGACTCTAAAAGGTCCGGACGATGGGGAGCGAAAAAACTTTCAGCCTAAAAGAAAACAAGAGAAAAGTCCCGTTAGAGAAATAAACAAATCACAGTGTAGCCCGGTTCGGTGTCGCTGCTGGGAGCTGAGGTGAGAGCGGCCGGTTTTAGCACCTCCAAAACATCCTGAAATGGCATTTCAAACGACGGACCTATGCAACATGTCTATCCATCCTCCGGTATGCTGTGGCCGGCGTGCGGCGGTGCAGCTCCTCTGTTCAGCCCAGCAGCAGCTAGACAGAGAGAGTCGGTGTGTTGTGCTAATTCTTGTCTAATTGATACTTACTTACTTACTTACTTATTTACTTACTGATAAAACAGTAAATTCATCAAAGCTGGTTTCATCTAAACTGGGTTGAAAAACGATGCAATCTGGTTGCCATGGTAATGAATTACGTCTGCAATTGGCCACACCCCCATTCTCTGTTTGAGAAAGAACGCTAACCAAAAAACAGGAAGTAAAACTGGCTGGAGGGGGGCTTCAATAGAGATGTAAAGTTGAGTATCATCTGCATAAGTGAAATGAGAACCTAGTTTGTAACTACTGATTAATGTACCAAGGGGCAACATGTGGGCGGCTGTGGTTTAGAGGGTAGGTGGTTCAATCCCCAGCTTCTCCCGGTCACATGTTGATGTGTCCTTGAGCAAGACACTTAACCCCAAATTGCTCCCGAAGGCATAGTCATGGTGTGTGAATGAGTATTTAGATCAGATCCTGATGGGCAAAGTTGGCACCTTAGCAGCCTCTGCCATCAGTGTATGAATGTATGTGTGAATGGGTGAATACTGACATGTAGAGTAAAGAGTGGCAAGTATATAAATTCAAGTCCATTTACCATTATAAAGCCAAGTTAAACGACACCCGGCATCAACACACACACACACACACACACACGCGCGCGCGCGCGTAATGGGCGCTGCTGGATAATAAAAAAACGCGCTCAGCGTCCCATTGGCTGTGAGGATTTTTTTCCCCAAGTGTGGTCTCTCTCTCTCTCTCTCTCTCTCTCTCTCTCTCTCTCTCCGGCTGCTCCCGACTCCGAGTGCTCACTTCATCTCTGTCTGACCGCGGAGAGAGGGAGACAGACAGAGAGAGAGCTCGTCATGCTGAGGAACGGCACGTACAGGTTAGTGTCACCTCCTCCTTGTCATAAATGGATATGGTTTATTTAGGGCAACAAACGAGAAGCTCCAGTGCAGGCTGTGCTTCGACATGCACTGAGTGATAAAAAATCCTGCATCTCTCTGCAGCTGCACACACACAGAGAGAGATGAGTGTACAGGCTGTTTCGGTGGAGCATATTATTTCATAGTTTCTGTGTCTTTAACTTGTTCCTTCCAGAACCATGTACCAGGGAGAGGAGGCGAGGCTGCGCAGCGGGAGTCTGGCTGTGGCTCGAGAGAGGAAGCACCTTGCTCTGTGCATTAACAACCAGGTAAGAAGAGGCAATTCAGAAGAGAGAAGGAGGGCAACAGACAGTCTATTACTGTAAACTGGATTGTCTGTTTACCTGTCTGGGAAGATATTGCTAATGGATGATTCTATCTTTGGTGAGGGAGCATTTTCAGCAATGATGTAATTCACTTTCTGATCTTTTTTTAGAAGCAGCAAGTTGCTGCTTGTGCTGCTCAGAAGCAAAGTGTCTAAGGAGGGAAGTAGAAGCCCATAAACTGTCCAAACATAAAAATTAAAGAGAGCTATATGATTTGTTGCAATATGACATAACATTTAGACAACTATTCCCCCAGTGGTTTAGCAGCTGGAGAATCAGCACCTTGGACAGTGCAACCTTTAATCTCCCCCCTCCTCACCTCCCTGCATGTGTTACCTTTAACTGCTTTGAATTTCCCCTTATTCACTCATTGAAATGGCACAATTGACTGAATTCAATTTGGTTTGGAGAATTGCTTTTTTTTTTTCAAGTTGGCTCGAGGCCACTTAAAGATTCTGTCATGGCAGCAGCTGAAAAGGTCTCATTAATACTACATATTGTACCTCCTGCTAGTAAATGACTTCATCATCAGCAGGGAATATAGCTTTGAACTGCTCAGCTGACTGAGGTGGCATGCCCTTTCTCCTCAGTTTGCCTATGTAAAGGGATGATACATGTTTTAGAAGCTCAAAACAGTTTTGTTTGAGGAGAGCGGTTGTTTTAAAGCTTCAGTAGGCAGAATGTTTTTGGCATTATTGGGCAAAAAATTCCATAATGACCTTTCAGCATATGGAAATTCAAGTGTTCTGAGAGATAACTAGACTTTTGCACCTCCTCTTGGCTCTGTTTTCAGGCTTTAGAAAAATCTTTGGCCAATCACAGGTCATGTCAGAGAGCGTTTCTATTGAGCGTTCCTATTGGCTGTGTTTCGGCTGGTGGGCGTTGCTTGGTATTTCCTCAACTGATCTCAACATGGCTGTCGTGTACAAACTTTCTTATGTTACAGCTAAACAGTACACTACAAGATGTTTCTGAAAACATTTGAGGCGAGACATAGGCATTACAGTAACAGAATATTGATTCATATTTGATCAGCGCTGCCTAGTTTGATCGGAGTTCACGAATGATTGACAGCTGCTCAGAGACAGCAGGCTCCAGCTCGGCTCTGATTGGTTGTTTTCCTGCAGTCTGTGAAATCTTGCAGATGTCATTAGGAGCATGATTTTTTTTTTTTTTCAGATTACCTGTCTCATGCACTACTGTCAGGATAGAGTGACTATTTTATAAAAATTGCTTTATTTTTAATCATGTTTGCTCAATTCCTACCTACTGCAGCTTTAATTGACTTCATAATGTAAATCAGGTTCTGCTAGAATCACCTTTAATAGAAGTATGACGTGTGCTTCGGGTGAGTGTAGGTGCACAAGTTCACCTGGTTGTATTGAGCCTCTGAATATTTAATGCCATGTGATGTAGTGTTGCGCATTATCGGCGGCTGGGGATATCGAGCGCGTGAGCTCTGAAAGCACTGTTCCATCACAGCTTTCGACTTACTCTGCAATATATTATGATGGTGCAACCAACCCCCCCCCCCAAACACACACTCACACACAATCTTGTCCATTGCATGTTCCCCCTAAACTTTCCCATTTCTGACTCCAGATTTGTTCCGATCCGTTTCCACTTGCACTGCTTGACAGTTGAATTCCATTATCGCCCACCAAAAATGACTTTTTCCCAAATTGATCCCAGCTTAACTCTGTGAGACGCCATGTCAGAGTAGGTTCATATAAGACTAGCTTGATGAAGGAAGGACTAACCAGTAATTGGCGTGTGAAATATGAGCATGAGGATAGAAATGCAGGTTATTGGATATGGAGGCCGCTCCACTTGCTGTGTCTGCGTGAGTGATTCAGATTCATTGCCGAGGCGTGAACCCCCGTGAGAAACCCATTAATCCATCCAGCTATTACTCCATAATCAATGGGACGGCTGAATTTTACGGCCACGAGCTCTTGTTGTTAACCATTTTTTTACACAGAGCTTATTTAAACAGCGTGCCAAAGGGGGTTGGGTGGGGGGGAGGTCACGTTTAATGGGGTTAAGCATGAAATATACAGCACAGGTGACATTGTTGACACAGCACGTGCAGCTGGGATCTCAAAATCATTCATCAGTAGCATGCATGAAGCCCCTTGTTGCTCCTAATTCAGTGAACATGCAGTTTAATGAGCTCAACAGGAGCAGAAATCCAGCACGCACAGGTGTCGTTTCACACCCTGTCTCATAGGACACACCACACACAAACCGTGGGAGTCAAGATACGGCATTCTGTAATCTATATAGGAGGGATGTACAGTGCATAGTGGGAGTGTGGTGCCAGGGAAAGGGTGTCATATTTCAGATGTGCATTATTGTCTCCCCCTCCAGTGGGACAGAGCTGTGCTGAGTGCTGTTTGCGCCAGCTCACTCAAACGCTCCACGATTGAGTCGTAATAACCCGCGCCGGAGCAAGATGAGCCTGCACACTGACAGATAGGTGTCTCTCTCTCTGGGCCCGCCACGGTCATGTGATGAAGAAATATACATCCTCTGTGTGTGTGTGTGTGTGTGTGTGTGTGTGTGTGCTCTGGTTCAATGGCCCAGGAAAAAAAATAAAATGTGCCTTTTTAATGAAAATGCACCATAACTCATCCAAAACATACACAAAGATGCATGCATGCACTCCTACACACACACTCCTGCCATCCCATCCCATTACCATGTCTTGGAAGGCTGGCTTGGTCTAAATGAAAGAGCTTAGTCTTTGATCACTGAAAGAAGACCAAGCTCAATGATGGTGTGTGTGTGTGTGTGTGTGTGTGTGTGTGCAACATGCTCTCGCTCCCTCGCTCACCATATGTTAGCCAGAGCAGCTCTCCATTGGTTAATCGTAGCAGGGGGAATATAGTCCCAAGCGCTCCATTTTGCATTTTGATAGACTATATAGTCATTTTCTCACTCTCACACCTCCTTCATCTCCACTCGTCACACCCCAGCCACCTCCACACTTCATCGGGGATGTCTTTCTCTTCTTCTTCTTCTTATCACCAATTGAGTATAAACGTATGGCCTCCTCTTCCCTCTTATTGATACCCTCTCGCCTCCTTCATTTTGCATCCCAGATAGCCTTTTTTTCAAACGTTTTTAAATGCTCAACATCCTTCACGGCACGTCCATCGGCTCAACACATGTAGGTTTAAAGACTCGTATTGTATGTAGGCCTATTCTGTGTGCATTCGGGCACAAGTGATCAATCATTTGGCCCAAAATCTGCAGAAAATGAATCGACAATGGTATTGATAATGTATCAATTGTCATTCATCAAGCAGAAAGGCCAAGTATTGGCTTGTTCCTGCTTCTTAAATGTGAGGATTTGATGCTTTTTCCCTGTTTTTATGTCATTGTAAATCGAATACTTCTCAGTTATGCGCTGTTGGTCTTTAAAGACGTCAACCTTAAGCTCTAAGAACTACGCATGGTGCACCATTTGTTAAATTTGCTAGACGAAAAACAATTAAAGGGACAGTGCGTAGGATTTGGCAGCATCTAGTGGTTTGGTTGCAGGTTGCAACCAACTGAATACCGCTCTGCTCACTCCTCCCTTTCCTAGACTGCGATAACGTGAGTAGCCGAGTGCAAAACCGTCGTAACGCCGTTTGCCTCACTCAGAGGCCATCCTTATAATAACACTAATTTAGGAGCAACGTAAGTCAGACGGCGGCTGGCGGTACCACGGTTTTACAGTCCGCAGCTCACGTTACCTTAGTTTCACAAGCGTGTCTGAGAACCACTTTGGCCTTCAGGTAATGTAAAAACACGAAAGGCTCTCTCTAGAGCCAGTGTTTGGTTTGTCCGTTCTGGGCTACTGTAGAAACATGGCGGAGCAACATGGCGGACTCTGTGAAGAGGACCTGCTCCCTATTTAGATATAAACGGCTAATTCTAAGCTAACGAAAACTCAACGATTCTTAGTTTCAGGTGATTATACGCTAATGAAAACATTATATTATATTCCATTTATGCTAATTGATCTCCCGAAATGTTGCACACTGTACCTTTAATGGAAAAAAAGATTAATTGATAATGAAATATCCACTAGCGCAGCCCTAGTGTGTCTGCTTTAAATGGGTCTTCTAGGGGAGCCATTTCTTTTGATCATACCTATAAATCCTGAGTGTGGCTCTAAAAGAAATGGGTCTGTCTGTATTTGATGAACCACATACTTCTAGATATGAAATTAACCTCACATCTGTATGTGTGTATGACGTAAGCCTGTTCCTTATCTGTGCCTCGTAGGTTAGTTTACACCTCCTGCTCCAGTCTGGTATTGATGGCTGTGTAACTGCAGCGGCCTGGGTGTTGTGAGAATGTATAGGTCCGTAAACGCTCCTAACTGATCAGTATGAAACTGCTGTCTCACTGCAGCTCTCAGTCAATACAAGTTTATCATTCTGATTCTTTGTCAATTTACGTCTCCAAACCTGTTTCTGTGTCTCCTGCTCCCTCTCCACTCCAATTGGATTTAAAGGTTGGAGCAAAATGTCACAAATGCAGTAGAAAGTGCTTGTTTTATACCCCATAGCCATGAGAGAAAATAGCATTTCCAGATCATGTAATAACATGAGCACATCAGTAACACCTACATCTCTCAGCGGGCTCTTTTTGTACTCAGGGGCTCAGGCGAAAGAGTAAATGTTGACTTCCATATTACTCCTCGCACGCCCTGCGCATGTAAATTGATTTCCGATGTTCCGATTAACGAGCATCTCCACCGGTACATCAGCTCTTCTTCCTGATTGGACATTTCCCCAGGCTGATCGGCCAGTCGAGCGGCGTACAGCAGATAGTCTGATGCAGATGTTTCAGCGCATCATTTCAATCAAACCCTTGAAATCAGATTGTTGTGTGTGTGTGTGTGTGTGTTTACATGTGACTGTGTGTGTGTGTGCATGCAGGCGTGTTTGTTCTCTCAGTGCACTCAGGTGTGTGTTATGTTCATGTGCTTGTATGTGTGTGGAAGTTAGACTAGTCTGAAGGGCACAAAGAGCTGACCATCTCTCACACACTCAAGGGAAAAAGCTTTTTTCTTTGTGTGTGTGTGTGTGTTTTAGTGTGGACATTCAACTATCCCTGCCATCGATCTCTGTGATAGAACTAGGACTCGGAGAAATTATGATTTTAATAACTCATCAATTAGAGGGCAGCAGACTTTCTGCGATGTGCTGTTGTTTTTCTCTCCCCTTCCTTCCTGTTTTCCTTCCTTTGCTCATTTTTCAGTGACATAATGCTTATTACTGTCCACCTTCCCTAGCCTCTCAGTCTATTGATTGCCCTTATTTTGATATTGAAAATAATGCGATTAAGCTGTTTACATGCCCAGCAGAATATAGGATTCTGTTAATATCCCTGTTTTTATGCAATCATGTATTCGGCTATTGATTCAACAGATTGTCATGTACCCTGTAGCTGCAAGTAATGCATTCCTCCTGTCATCAGCTGCAGCTGTATCGCTCCCTTGGTGTTTCTATTGCTCTCATATAACTTTACTGCATTTTATCCGGTCCAGAGACTCGAGACATTATGGTTGGTTGTAAACACACAAAAGATAATTGTTAAAAAATGATAGCAGCTGCAAAAAAATGACCAACACAAAGTATATCAAGCAAGTGTTGCAATCTATGAAAACTCAACTACTGTACCCATAATGAAAGGTTTACTGTGATAGTCCATGTTTTATAGTATTAATGCTCTTAATGTTCAATCAGTAGTGTAAGTAGACAATTGGTCATTGTAATGTCGTAAAGATGTGTTACTGTGGCTTTAAATTGCACATTTCTGTCATTTTAGCACCTCCCCTATATGTATGTTAAAGCTTCAGTAGGTAGAATTGGAGCAAATATGAATAAAAAAAGTTATTTTTATAAAACGGTAACTATATCCTGACAGTAGTGCATGAGACAGATAATCTGAAAAAAAATCATGTGCCTCTGTGTCCTCCGGTGTCCTCTGGTGCTCCTAATGGTATCTGCAAGATTTCACAGAACGGAGGAAAACAACCAATCGGAGCCGAGCTGGAGCCTGCCGTCTCTGAGCAGCTGTGTTCAGACGAATGCTGTGATATGTGTAAATAATAAAATAACCATTTAGGACCACTAGTCATAATAATGGTCCAAAATGCTGAATATATTGCATAGTTTTTAGTCAAGTGCAGTTATCTCTCAGAACACCTGAATCTCAATATGCTGAAAGGTTATTATGGAATTTTTGCCCAATGATGCCAAAAACATTCAGCCTACTGCACGTTTAAGCATATTCATTTTTTTGTCTTTTAAAAAATATTTAAATTACACATTTATTTATTTCCAGTCTGAAGTTAAACACCATTGTCATTTTGTCATAGATTCTTAGTTTAGTTTGAGCATCTGGACGGAGTCTGCAGTTACTACAGCAGAACACTTGTTGATACTGATATTTTTTAAACCCTTATTGGCCTTTTGCCTGGAATCCTGAACACTTGATCCCTGCTGGCTTGGCTGAGAGACGAGGAGAGAACATTCAGAACTAATGCAGCAGCATTGCACAGTGTCTGGACTACATGTACCCTGATTTACATGAGCTTAGCACACAACACACACATGTAAACTACAGGTGTAATGGTGTGTTGTGGCACAGTATATCCAAGTTTTAAGAAGTGACAATATGCATTGTGGGGCTAAAATGGTACTGATTTTGTTGACGTGTGAAATGTCAGAGGGCACAATTAAAAGAGGTCTCAACTGCTGCCTGAAAATGTTAATTGCCTTAACAAAAAATGTGCTTCCACAATAAATAACATCAGTTTGTGTAAAAATGTTTTTTGGCCAAGTGGTGTGGTTGAGTGAGTGAGTGTCACTCCAACCAAGTTCAGATGATTGTTCTTTATAAACCAGTGATTTTCAAAGTGGGGCCCGTGGCACTCTGCCAGGGGATCTACGAAATAATTTGCTATAAATTATAAAATTGTACTGTATCATTAAAAAGTGAATATCTACAGATGGGGACCATTTGCACCAATAAAACAAGCAAATTGTGTCCATTACTCCCACCCACATTAGAAACTCTGATATGATTGTGACACACAGCAATAAGTTCATTATTCCGAAGTCGAAGCACGTACTGACAGTAAGCTTTAGACTGATACGTTTAGATATCTGGATTTATTAGGACTATGCTAGTCTTGCTACTGTTCATTTTCGGAAAGCTTTTGATCAATTAGAATACTTGAAATGTAAGCTATAAATGCTGTCAAGGTTAGTCCAAATGCAATTTGAATAAAATCACCCTCTGCTTAAAGGTCTATAATTGGTATTCAATAACATTGAAATGTGTTTCTGTTTATTACTATCAAACAGGTCTGAAGTATTTAGGTTGAAAAGTTTTAGAATACAAATCGTTCCAATGGCATCCAAGTATACAAATGGTAGTAAGTATTATGCTTAATCAGTGTTAGGGTAAAGAGGGGGTCCTTGGAAAATGTTCTCCCCTGTAAGGGGTCCCTGGCCCAAAAAAGTTTGAGAACCCCTGTTATAGATGTTCTCATCTAGACAGAAGAATGGTGACATTTGAAAACATAGTTTTTGCAGGTCTACTTACTATAGTTTGATCATGTATCGTACTGATCTGTGAGCTGAATTTATCTTTACAGCCCTTGATGTAGATGTGACGGACAAGAATAATTAATTTTCAGGCAAAAATAGCCTATATATTTAATTTGGAGAAAAGCTAATTTCTTTCTTGTCTCACTTTTTTCAGGACATGTAATTAGATTTTTTGCTTGTAATTGTCTTAATACTCATCTATGTTAATACTGGTCACTGTTGAGTCTTTGCAGCCAGTTATACACTGTTAACGTTCATATATGTCTATGCAGTTGTTTATTTTATCACTGTTAAAAGGTCTGTTCATGTGTTGAGCCAAAAAGTTAAAATATATTTCATAAGTAAGGTTTCATGCTGTAGTAGAATTTAGATCAAATATAATTTAAATGGTATAGAGACAGTTAAAAAAGATAATTTAGTTGTGCTAACTGTGGTCCTGAAACTGAGTTTGTTTATATATGGGAGTGTATGGGTATTGTTGACATTGTTTAAAAAATGTAACTCAAAGACCAGCACTGTGTCTTGGTCCCCTTATTAGTCCCTCTGTTTAAGGGCATAAACATAGACACAAGCACTTGAACACAAACATGGAGACAAATAGTCACAGCTTGCACCCTGCTGGCTAACATACAGTATAGAGATGAGTGAGTACTAGAGATGGAGTGGAGCTGCTTGGCTACGTTGGCGAGCACATCCATCTGTCCAGTCCCATTGAGCTTTATGGCAGAGCTGCCTGAGATGGGCCTCACACCCTGGCCTGCAGCCGGTGTCTGTCTGGCTGCTTGGCACCTGCAGAGCACACACATGCTGTTATGCATCAGCAATAGAATACGCACACACACACACACACTCACACACACAGTTGTTTTCCCTACCACTATGTATGTTTATGATTATTTATGTCTATGTTAACAAGCTGCCAATCTGAAGGTTGATAAACAGATAACAGAAAGAAATCATAAAAAAGCCTCTCTTTAGGCTTAGTTATGCAGCTATATGCCAAACAGACAGTATGCGTGGGAGGAGAAGCAATTACACATACGCGAAGTGCTACTGATTTATTATTGTATGTTATCGAAGCACATCTCCTCCCGTGTCATATGCTTGTGCGGAGAGAATTAAAAACCTTGTTGACATATTGGTGCTTTTCTCTGTGCAGGAAGAAGTGAAGAGGTATCATCGCTACTGCAATCACAGTGGAGGACAAGCAGTTCCCAAGGTGGAGAGGTAAGACGTTACACAATAGTGTCCCGACTGTTCCGTGAAATAAATCCTCATCTTTTATGGACAGCATTCAATCTACAATGAGGATAGTATACTTTAATGTAAAGCCCTTGTTCTATCTTACATCTCATATGCATTTACATTTACAACATTCCTGTTTACATTCAGTTTATTCTTTTGCAATACTGCCTACAATTTTATAACACTTTATTTTCAGGGCTGTCAATTGATTAAAATATTGAATCACGATTGATCGCATGATGGTCCATAGTTACTCCTGATTAATAGCACATTTTTTTATCTGTTTAAAATGTAAGTTAAAGGAATAATTGTCAAGTATTTAATACTCTTAGCAACATGGGAGTGGGCAAATATACTTGCTTTATACAAATGTATGTATTTATTTATTATTGGAAATCAATTAACAACACAAAACAATGACAAATATTGTCCAGAAACCCTCACAGGTACTGCATTTAGCATAAAAAATATGCTCAAATCATAACATGGCAAACTCAAGCACGACAGGCAACAACAGCTGTCAGTGTGTCAGTGTGCTGACTTGACTATGACTTTCCCAAAACTGCATGTGATTATCATAAAGTGGGCATGTCTGTAAAGGGGAGACTCGTGGGTACCCACAGAACCCATTTTCATTCACATATCTGGAGGTCAGAGGTCAACGGACCCCTTTGAAAATGGCCATGCCAGTTTTTTCTCGCCAAAATTTAGTGCATGTTTGGAGCGTTATTTAGCCTCCTTCACAACAAGCTAGTATGACACGGTTGGTACAAATTGATTTCTTAGGTTTTTTCTAGTTTTATATGATACCAGGATATTCACTCTAGCTTTATAATTGAGCCCAAAATTTGTGCCGTTAAAACAAATTTGTGTTAATGTGTTATCGCGTTAAATTTGACAGCCCTATTTATTTTATATTTTATTTATGTTTATATTTTAGCCCTGTATTTTAACTTGCAATATTTATGATTCTCATTTTGCTTCTACTTGCGAGATTTCCTTTTTTAATATATTTAATAAGCATTTTTAAAGGGAGCCTGATATCCAAGATTTTCATTGCCAATGACTGCTTCACTGTAATTGTAGAACTTGAAAGTTGAGACCCTTATTCTGCCATAACAAAGCCACACTCTTGAACATAAACTCTACCATGACATCCACTTACTCTACCAATAGAAGTGCTTATTATGCCTTGACTTCCTATATCAAGTGAAATATAAACTCATTGATTTTTGAACAGAAGTCGTCCTCGTAGGAGTGAGGAAGAGGATGACAATAGCCCTTGTCGTCGTGAGCAACAACAGCACCTGGAAATCAAGGCTATTGTGTGAGTATCACCTGTGGCTTTTCAAAAAATATCTGCGTTTCTTTTCTACATTTCGAGTCAATTTCACCTTGAGTGTCACGCATGTTACCCATGACCTTAAAAGTGCATTATTTTCATTGTGTGGGAGTGATCAATTTATGTGTGGCTATAATTCAATCTTCCGTCTGATTAGGTTTCGAAGCTGGGGTCAGAGTGCACTTTTGAGTGCATGAACCCTCGTAGACAGCCATCTAGCACCATTTTACTTAACACGGGCGCTCGCTTTTATAGGTTTAACGGGGAAGGACAGCTCTCGCCTCAGGCTTTCACTTCCTTGAAAGTGGAGGATAGAGAAGAGAAAGCCAATGTTTCTGTGCGGAGTCAACATGATTGGGGTGTAGAAAGGTGAGACGGATAGTAAGAAATGTCAGGATAAACTCACAGAAAAAGGCAGAGGAAGAGGAAGCATGGACAGAGCAAAGGGAGAATAAAAGTGGAGAAAATAGGTATTGAGAAAGAAGGGGGTGGGGGGGAGGTATTGGTATTGGAGCTAGGAGTTATGGCTTAATTCAATTTGTTCCATTTGGCTCAGCTGGCTCTCTGCTCCACTGGAGGTGAATGTGTTTCTCCATCGGGTAATTGATCCTACACTCCATCCTGGACCCTCTGGTGTTGGGGTGACTGCAGGGATGAAAGAAAGTGGAAAGGGATAGACGGAGAGAGTGATCTGTGGAGGTTGAAAACAGGGGAGAGATAGGTGGAGAGAGGTCAGAAAGGTGCGTGAGCCGTGGAACACTTAAAAGGGAAAAAATAAGCAAAGTTGAGAAAAGATATTGAGGGGAAAAGATGTTTGAGAATGGCCAAGAAATAAATGTAGGGAAGGAAAGTCTCAGAAGAAGAAATTGAGAAGTTGAGAGAGAAATGAGATATGCATGGTCACATCATTTTTTTTTTTTTTTTAAATCAAAGAACACGACATTTTCACAGTTTCTCATCTTTTGTACTGATAATCCAACCAGTAGAGTTCCATGCCCATCCAAGTAGAGCTGCAACGATGAATCGATTTGCTGTCAACTATTAAATTAATAAATGAATCATCAACTTTTATGATAATCGGTTAGATTATCTTTTTTAAGAAAAAAAGTACAAATTCTCTGATTCCAGCTTCTTAAATGTGAATATTTTCTAGTTTCTCTACTCTTCTATGTGGACAAAACAAGACATTTGAGAACGTCATCTTGGGCTTTGAGAAACACTGATTGACACTGATTTTTCACCATTTTCTGACCATTTTCTGACCATTTTCTGACCTTAATCAAGAAAATAATCAACAGATTAATCGATAATGAAAATTATTGTTAGTTGTAGCCCTACATCCAAGCCTTGGAAATGCTCCAACAGCCAGTCACTTAACATTGTCATATGCAGAAAATGACCATAACTTCTAAAAACCCTGGACGCCCAAAATCAACTTTGGTGATGAGATGTAGATGTCACTGATGTACATATTTTGTCCACTTATGTTCCCAGGATCCAGCGGGCCTGGCGTGCAACTACATCCCGCAGAGGGAGCTGGCAGGGACGAGGCAAGAACCGTAGCAGCCGTCGTCGGGGTGAGACGGCGCCTTCCGAGACCCTCCGGGACCCTGTTGTGATGACCGTGGACGTTTCTCCGGTAAGACGGCCATAAAGAAAACCAAACAGATGGTGCAACATGAGAATGAGGCAGGTGGCGGGAGATCTGGACATCTTTAAGCTATCTTGCTGTGTAGTCTGAGTTATCAGCTGTGATCTGTTGTTTCTGCTGAGGATGAGAAGGGAATGGGTGAGTGGATGCATGGATGGATAGACTAATAAAGAAGAAAGTAAAGGGAGGGCACAAGGGAGGGGTGTTTACCTCTAGTGTCATCTGGGGGACCGCGGGGGTCGTATCGGTGGAGGTGGATGGGATGCCAGCTGGCACTGTGCCCGGATCTGTAATTAGCCGTTAATTAGGTACATTTTCAAAGCTGGTTGATTGATTAATGAAGTGCCTCTGCCCCCGTCCTCCCTCGTCTCACCCCTTTTCTTCTCTGGAGGGAGCGCGGGGGGTAGAATTAAACAGTGCTCACGGGGCATGGCAGCCAAACAAATGCCAGAAGAAAAAAATGACTATATGAGCAGCAGCTAAACAGTGAGAAGAGAAGGAAACAAAGTCAGAAAGGGGGAAAAGGCAGAGAGCAGAGATAAGGAGATGAATGCGGAGATGCAAAAAGATGCCTTTAGATCGCCTCAAGTTGTAAGTGACAGACAAGGACACACAGACACAAACAAAACACGCACAGTCTGCTCTGCCGGGTTTCTCAGTCTGTGTTGGCTCTCGCAGTGTAGTAATCACACAAGCTGCCCGCGCACGCCTGCCCACGCTCTTTTGCAGAGACTCGGCATAGAAAGATATGATGTCATGTCTGCATACTCAACTAGTGTGTGTGTGGGATGCTTTTTTTTTCCCACTCTCTTTTTAAGCAGCGCCAGAGGAAAGCAAGATTCCCTTAGCAAACAGATGGGCTCGTGTCCTGGTGAGACGCTGCTTGTGTGTGTGAGTGTGTGCGTGCGTGCTTTGTTTCTAGGTTGTTTGTTCTGCTTGAAAGAGTTTGTTGTTCATTAGCACAGCAGCAAATGTCTGCCTAATTAGAAAGTTACTGTAACTTAAAAACCAAGATGACAAAGAACGCCCCCTCTTCTCCTCCATCTCTTCCCTCTGTACTCTCTTTTTTTTCAACATCATCTTTATTAAAAATATAAAATCCTATATTATATCTACAAGACATCCAATCCTTTCAATGCAGTGGTGACTTGGTAGGGGGGTATAGTGTGACTTCTATACCCCCCCTGCCACCCCCAACCTTAAGAGGTTATGGATGGCATTGATACTTAAGTACATTTACTCAACTAATGTCCTTAAGTATAAATATGAAGTACTTGTATTTGAGTATTTCTATTTCATGCTGCTTTAGACAACAATTCCTCAGCGTTTCATAGAGAAATATTGTACTTTTTATGTCACTCTTCTTTTTTTTTATCTGACATCTATAGTTACTAGTTACTTTACACTCTACTAGGGCTGTGTATCGGCAAGAATTTGACGATACGATACGTATCACGATACAGGGGTTACGATTCAATTTATTGCGAAGTATTGCGATACTGTAAGCAAGGCAATACATCGCGATTTTTTAAAATCTAATTTTAGGTTAAATGTCATAATATAAATATAATTAAAGTATTGACTGAGTTCATCTTCGCATGTGAACTATTAATTAAAAATCAATAGTGTTTTTGAGAAACAATACAGTATCACAAAAAATAATATCGCGATACTCGATATTTTCAATATTTTT
>CAKALU010065919.1:192928-222007 GCA_916700995.1 Hozukius guyotensis
ATACGATACGTATCACGATACAGGGGTTACGATTCAATTTATTGCGATGTATTGCGATACTGTAAGCAAGGCAATACATCGCGATTTTTTAAAATCTAATTTTAGGAGAAATGTCATAATATAAAGAACACACCACCATATGATATCTGAGTAGAAGAGAATTTACTTTTTTTACACAGATCAGAACAGTAGGATCTGTATTTTTCATGTATCACAGTTTTTGTAACATCCAACATCATAGCACTACTTTGAGAGGGCGCATCTCTTTGCAAATGAAATAAAGTATTGACTGAGTTCATCTTCGCATGTGAACTAATAATTAAAAATCAATAGTGTTTTTGAGAAACAATACAGTATCACAAAAAATAATATCGCGATACTCGATATTTTCAATATTTTTTTACACCCCTACACTCTACTAATATTTTACATATAAAACAATATGATGAGGTTATAAAATATCATGCACTGCTAAAGATGAACTTTCTCAACAGTATATACCAAACATAAAATTAGCTCCACCTCAACCAGATGCAACTGTAATATGCTACTTTAACAGTAATACTAATCCAATAATCCAACATATGATATACAGTAACACTCACAGAGACCACAAGGGTTACTTTTGATACTTTAAGTATATTTTGCTAATATAATCCTGTACTTACTTTCGGTACAGTTTCAATGCAGGACTTCATATTGCAGTATTTCAACTTTTTCTTTAGTAAAAGATCTGAAAACTTCTTCCACCACTCATCAACACAGATTTGTACACGAAAGACTGCGACATGATTGGCTGCAGTATTGCTCTCCAAGATGCGCACTGATACGTATCTGTGGTTACTTTTCTGTAGGTATATATGGTAAATTCATAAAAAGTAAAAAAAAATGCATCTAATATCTCCCCCACTGTTGGAATATTCCACCTAGAGTTCATACTGGACCTAATTTTCATGATAATGCTACTACTGAATACGGAAAGAAAAACACACACTTTCTATCTTCCACACAACCTTACTTTTCTCATTTAGAAAACTGTTTTTTTCCTGGACAGGCACTGTTTTTTTTTCACTGCAACTCGTTTTACCCACTCTACTCCCTTGCATCACTCCTCTTGCCTACACCTCTGCCCACAACACACTCTCCTTCCTACCACTCTTGTTTTTTTTTTTTTTCTTACGTCGCCTTTTCTCTTTCCCTCTCGGTCTCGCACGCTCTCTTCGTCTGTCCTCATTCACACTGTATCACTCTCCTGTGGCTGTTGTGCTCTCTGAAGGACAGACATTCATCAGTGTAAGGCCAGGGTGTCACATTGTGTGTGCGTACGGATGCATGTATGTGTGTTGGTGTTCATGTGAGCTCATGTGCTTGAAGGACCTTGGTGCTGGCCTGTAGGGGAGGGGGGGGGGGTTCAAACATACTTCATGCATATTTCATGGAACTCATATTGAACACTACACACACACACTGACAGCACACACTGAGGTTTTTCTCCCTCATCTGCTGAAATATAGAAAAACATCCTCGATCCACGCTCTCAGTCTCTTAACACCTCCCAGAATACTCTGTTTATATCAATGTCAAGTTGTCTTTCTACGTGCTTCCATATATTGCAGTTGTCCAGCAATGCCTGCTGTAACCCTAGACCCAAATGAATTATTAATACACCGAGGGGCCAGGCCCTACATGTCCTGCTCTGGTCAATGCTTGGCCCGTTGATAGTAAATCAATAGGTCTGACTGTTCTGAACACACTGCTCGCTGACCTGCAGGGGTTGATGTGTAGATGGGTGCGGGGTTGTTCCATAATATAGAATAACAATATGAACTGTATGTGAGCATTTAAAGCTTCAGTAGGCAGAAAGTTTTTGGCATCATTGGGCAAAAAAATCCTTAATAACCTTTCAGCATATTGTAATTCAAGTGTTCTGAGAGAAAGCTAGACTTCTGCACCTCCTCATGGCTCTGTTTTCTGCTGACAAACAAGCCCGTGACGAGATACTTTGGCCAATCACAGGTCATTTCAGAGAGAAAGCGTTCCTATTGGCTGTGCTCCAACTGGTGGGCGGTGCTTGGTATTTCCTCAACTGATCTCAACATGGCTGCCGGGTCACAGACTTTTTCTCATTTTACAGCTAAAAAGTACACTACAAGATGTTTCTGAAAACATTTGAGGCAAGAAATAGGCATTACAGTAACAGGATATTTATTCATATTTGATCAGCGCTGCCTAGTTTGACCGTTTGATCGGAGTTCACGAGTGATTGACAGCTGCTCAGAGACGGCAGGCTGCAGCTCGGCTCTGATTGGTTGTTTTCCTCCGGTCTGTGACGTCTTGCAGATGCCATTAGGAGCAACGGAGGACACCGGAGGACACAGAGGCACCTGATTTTTTTTCATGCACTACTGTCCTGATATTTTGACCGTTTTGTAAAAATAACTTTTTTTTAATCATATTTGCTCCATTTCTACCCACTGCAGCTTTAATGCGATCAAATCTCCTCTGATTATTCCTCTTAATTAAAGCAGTAGTTCGACATTTCTTGGAAAACATGCATCTTGGCTTTCTTGCCGTGATTTAGATGGAAATTAAAAATGAAGTTAACTTACTTAACGTGTTTAAGGTGAAACGCTGGGGGCAGTACTCATAGTAGTGCAAGCTATGTTTCTAACTTACCTCCAGGCTAAACTTAACATTCAGCATGTCCACTTATCCCAGGTGAATTCGAGAAAGATGCCTCATAACCGATTGGCTGCAGTATCGAATACAGATGAGGTCTTGGACACAGCAAAGAGCCGAGATCTGTGAAGTCTAATGGAGAAAGATCTGCAAGCTTTAATGGGACACAAGGTGGATTTCAGTGGTGCTTTTTTATTAGCATAAATGTAGATTATGGTTTGGCATCTTGCAGAGCATTTTGTATTTAGCTTTGAAACTATGCTCTCTTTGTAGGGCGATGTGATGTAGAAGTGTGCATTTGCATGTACGTGCTGACTTTGTTGCTTCGAGTGGATCCCGGTGATTCACGGTGTGGCCCTCTGGGATGGCTTGGTGAGTTTTATTCAGAGACACAAACCAGCGATCAAAGCTAAAGTATTGCGATGAGAACGAAAATGAAATGCTTCAGTGCTGTGCCTGTCATTACAAAGAAACGTAATACTGCTGCCAGGCTGTGCCTGATCACTAATTTCAGTGATGGATAGTTAAGAGATGAGAGGGACTGTCAGGAGAAGAGAGGAAAAAGGAGAGTTTAATGTGAAATATAGATAAAAAAACACATTACATCATCAATGCTAGGTCTTTGCTGAAACAAGTTTGTTCGTCCGTGGCTGTGCTTGTTTGCCGACACTGTTTGTGCACATTGATCTGCTCCTATCTCTGTGACATGTTTGCACTTTTTCTCCCCTCCTTTTTCTGGGGCCAAGGCGGAGGGAAAGTGTTAGTGTAAGCATTTTCTTGCAGCCTGCGTGGGAGATCATTCTCTCATCTCTCACCGCCAAGAACCTCACAAAGCGAAGTGACGGCTTCATCCATGCCTCCACCTCTACCCCCCCTCTAATCCCTTTACCTCACTCTATGTCATCCCTCGCTTTCCCTCCCACTGCCTCTTGATGCACATCCACACATCCACGTTCCCAAACACACACCAGTCCCCCCACCCGTCTCTGCAGACAGATGCTAACAGATTACTTGTTTTATTGGTGTCAGTTGGTGTCTCATTTGAAATGAATTTATATACCTCTGCCTGCCCCGGAGTTGACATCGATCGGGCTTAACTCATTTAATAGCCATGACATTTGCCTATTAGCTTATTTACTGTCAAAACAGGCTCAGGCTCAGCGGGCTTCCTGAGAGACAGTAACTCTTGCATTTGTATCCGTTAGGGAAGAAAATGTGATTGCTTGTGCAAAAAATAAACTCCAGAGGAATATTCAATTCAAGTACACACGCAGACATGGACTCACACATTTAACTCAGCTTGCACAAGCTTATATTAGATATAAGCCTTTGCTTCCAAATTGTCCTTATTTTTATAGTATATTTTCATATTTTGAGAAGACGTCTCCCTGTTTTCTGATGTGCTTTTGTCTTACTGTGCTGCTGTTTGCTGTTAATGCAACATTCCATGTTCTTCCCTGTTGTCTTGATATATTCAGGATAATGTGCATTTTCTCAGCACTAATACCGTCAGCACAACGTCAGAGTGATGCCATACTCACCACTCTGTCTAATCCTCATTTTGTCATCACTGACAGGTGTAGAGTCGTGCAACCGTATAGCCTAATTTTCGCATCTGTAAAAAACGGAGCATTGCATTGTGGGATTGTTATATAATGGGACATATAATATATTCTATACTGCTATATAATGGATAAATGTACACGCTCAGAATTCGCACACTCAAATAAAATGGCGTACAGTAAATGTAGTGCACTACGTAGTGATTTCTAACACAGCCTATGTGTGCCGTGAGCGAACAGAAAGCTTGACAGGCATAGCAACAGTAACTAAGAGGGGCAGGGCTTTGCAAGTGGTCAACATTTTCTTTTTTGTGTGTTAAAGAGAAACTCCACACTTTTATTGCGCTGTACACTTAATCACATGGATTTTTTTTGGCATACAAGCGAAAACAAAACACCTTCTGTATGTAAAAACTGCTTTTTCTGCTCATAATTTGCTTGTATGTGTCTGTGATTTAATAGGCAACACTCCTAGAGGTCTATGTCGTACATTGACCCTGCGCCAAGTATAAATATTGGAACACTGGCTGACTGCTGCCCCGGTCTGTGCATCTCACGGCGGACAGACGGCGTCGTACACGAACAAGATTTATTCCTCTTCAGTGGCAGTAAACACAACACATGGGCCCGCCAGTAACAGTGCTATATTCAGAGCTTAACAAGATATTTAGGGCTGACAAATAGTAACGTTAACCTCGATGAACAGCGTGACTACGGCTATGTACTAACACTCCCCCACACACACACACACACACAGCGGGAGAGCCTCTAAAAAGCGGCTAGCTCCGCTACAACCCAGGTACCCACACAGTGACTCTCTGTTGCATTTCTTAAATAAACTGAGGGAGAGCTCTAGTAGAATTTCAGGGTGTAATTTTAACTAATAGATATCACCATGAAACTTCCCCAGTTGATTACTTACATTAATGCAATTATTTTTTATATTAAAAGTTTTCTGAAATTTTATGTTTAAATATGCAAATGAGGCATTATCTAATGCAATATGTGCTAATTTGCATACATTTCTAGATCAGAAATCTGAACATAGAGTCAGACATTAGACATTAGAGTATTTTGCAGGGGGGTTTTTGGATCTACTTTTATCATTTTTATCACTTATCTACATATATCAGAAAATACTGTCAACAGAAATAAAAATCAATTTTCGCCATGTTTTTGGGAATAAAATGTTACATAAATCAGGCTATGAATGATTTATGACCAAACCCCTCAGTAAAAACCTTCAAAATATAGATAGTAATGAAATTGGAAAGTTTGGTGTATGTCAGTGCTACTGAAGTGGAGATTTCTGGCTCAGAGTCTGAGGAAAAACTCATTTTCTAGAAAACTTTAATTAATAGATATCACCATGAAACTTCCCCAGTTGATTACTTACATTAAGACATTTTTTTTGTATTACAATTTTTCTGAAATTGTATGTTTAAATATGCAAATGAGGCATTATCTAATGCTAGCTTTTGGTGAATTTAGGAGAAAGTAAGATAAACACCTTAAATGTGTATTTTGGATGTTTTCTTTCCACTAGTCTGAAAGACTAAAAATAGCCCAAAATCTCAAAATTTACCAGTGCATGAAAAAACTATGTTTTTGCCTGGGGTGTCTTGCCTTAAAGGGTAGAATCTCTTCCTTTTCTGGTATGCCTTTAATGTGAAAAATGAGCAGGAAATGTTGAGTTTTATTAGCAGTAGCTGAACGAACAAAACAACTGAAAAAAATGATTGATTTCTCTGTAGATTGGCGAGTATGACATGACTGTTGCACTGCAGGAATTAGTGCTGCAGAAATGTACAATGTACATGTGAGCCATTACAACGCAGCTTCATCATCCTTTTTACTCTGCCTTTAGTTGTCCATACTGTATGTGCCCCAAGCTACTGAAGCTCTGACATTATTTTAAAAACACCTTTTATTTGAGACTTTTCAGCATGTGAGAATCAACATACTGTACATATCCCAGCATACACTCAATCTGATACCTAGAAAGTGATGCTCCAAAATAGCCATTGATTTTGTGAAAGCCCATTGGGAAGATATGTGAGAGATTTATCATGGCAATGTGGTAGAGAGGGGAAACGAGGAGAGGAGAGAGCTGATGTCTCCGGGAGGTGGAGAGGGAACGATGAATGGCTAGAAAAGCTGAGAGAAGGAGGAGGAGGTGAGAGAACACAAAGAAGATGTGGCGGATTTTGGAGTGATTATGAGGATAATAACTCTACATTAGAGCCTCCATGAGCCTGTGTGGGTGTGAGACGGTGCGCAGGCGCAGGTACGTCTGTCAAAGTGTGTCATTTCTTCTTCATCGGCGTCTCTGTCCAAACCGCCCCAGATTAGATTAATGTTGACCATTACATCCGCGGGCCTGCAAAGAAACACATACTTACATGCTCCCATCAGCTCGTGTACACAAATATAAACACACCAACAGTCTTCAGCGGCGCATTAAGAGCATCTTATGACCCCTTCAAAAAAAAAAAAAATCGATGAAATCCGTTACACAAATGGAGAAGAGCTGACAGGTGAAAAAGAGCAAAGGGCGACATAGATCTTGATCAAGGCTCTTAGAGGAAGAATATGGAGCGAAAAAGGGAGTGAGCATCTAATTTTAGTCTTCTCACTTTGCCGTTTTTTGTGAGCACAGGATTCTGAATCACTCGATTTTGATATTTACAGCAGGCTGCGTGCGGCATTGCAATGAGAGCAATAGTTTACAGATGGTGTATGGGGATTTGATTGGGCGCCGTAGCTCACTGCAGCCTCCCGCCGAGCTTCTAATTGGTTATTTATCTAGAGAACATGCCATTTAGCCGACATTATTCAAACTAAACAAGCATATAGCATGCTCGCATATGGCCTCATACAGACATGGATGTGACACATATACACACAGGCACAGACTATAACCGAACATCAATCTGCCGGAAGCGTCTCCCAACCATCTGCAGCAGTAATAACAATCTGGTACCTGAGGCTATATGCTCTACTGTTCTATTACAGCACACTTCTCTCTGCACACACTATCTCCTCGTCTCTCTTTCCCCACATTCTGCAGCCTTTCTTCCGCCATCTCTTTTAGTCTCCTGCTTTCTCACCTCCCACACTTATTCCCCTTCCTCGTCCCCCTCTTTAGCCCATCTCCTACGCATATAGGCTCAGTCCTCATGACCAGTGAGTCCGCCATAATGAGATCCCTGGAGGAGAGAGAAGTAGCGTAAAGAGCTGAAGAGGGCAGCAGCAGGGAGGAGGAGGGTTTAGGGTTGATCTCCTCTCTGACCTGCTCAGATGAAACCTCTAACTTCTCACTATCACTATACCACCTTCTCTCTCCGACTCCCTCACTCCATCGTCTCCTCCCCCCCCTCTCCTCTGCTCATCGGCCATCTACCATTACTGTCCATTAACCAGATCAGAGCCATTATAATCCTCTTCTGACAGCATCTTCTGTATGTGTACAGTACACAGTTGGTGGTGAGGAGGGGCTGAGGGAGAAGCGGAGACAGATATTGGTAGCAGTCCTCACAGAGGAGAGGGTATATCTGCATAGAGTCAAATCAAAAGCGTGTGCATATGTTAGAGGAGGCTGGGGAAAGAGAAATCGAAGTCCAGGCTGTGTTATTTCATATGGTGTGTATTAGGGTTGTGTATTGGCAAGAATCTGGCGATACGATACATATCACGATACTGGGGTAACAATTCAATATACTGGATACTGTAAGCAAGGTAATATATTGTGATTTTTTTTTTTAACTCATTCTAGGAAAACTGTCTATTATAAAGACTACACCAGAAATACACCATTTTAGAATAGACAAAAACAACAAATGTATACTGCATGCAAAAAACTACATGAGTGTGTTCCAATCCGTGTGCTTCTGTACTTACACTTACTATTTTGAGTGCATAAGCGCGTTCACACTGGGAAGTACGGCAAAATGCAGTGCACTCAAAGTACCCGGATGTTGTACTCAAAACGGTCAAATCGTTGAGTGTGGAACGCTGGACCCTTTTCACACTCAATTGTCGCCATCTTGGCTACGTAGCGGAAGGGGCGGGACCACGACCATTATTCAAACATACTTATATAACAGAATAAAACAAGACAGTACGTAAACATGCCGGTGCATTTTCCGCCAACAGGAGGACACATTGTAGGCGTAGGCGACGACGCTGGAAACGTAATTTCCATTCTGCTTTCATTTTTTTTCTTCAACAAAGCAGGCAGATATTTTGGTGGGTAGTGGACGGGTAAAACCTGAAGGAGGCAGCAGTGCAACACAAAGGGTTCCAGCAGGCCGAGTATTCGATTTGAGACAACCCTACTCCGTTGAAATTTACGCACTACTCAAGTAAGTACAGAGTGCACAAAATGCACTACATTGAAGTGTACTTCAGGAAAGTATGTGGATTGGAACACAGTTCATGTGTTTTTTTGTGTTTTTGCATGTGATTATCATAAAGTGGGCAGACTGTAAAGGGGAGACTTGTGGGTACCCATATAACCTATTTTCATTCACATATATTGAGATCCTAGGTCAAGGGACTCCTGACCCCTTTGCAGCATTATTTAGCCTCCTTAGCGTGCTAGTATGACATGGTTGGTACTAGGGGTGGAACGGTTCACAAAATTCACGGTTCGGTTCATATCACGGTTTCGGGGTCACGGTTTTCGGTTCGGTTCGGTATATTTATGCTATCGACGGACACACCGGAGTGTTGCTGCTATCATAAACCACACGTGTTGCACAGTGCTTACACAGTCGCCGTTTTATCCACCACTTTTTTTCCGTCATTTTCATAGGTAACACTAAATCCGTAATGCTCCCATACAGCAGAGCGAAACGATGCTGGTGGATCCTCTAACTGTACTTTAACATTTCCTTAACTGACTGACAGCCGCACTCTGCACTTCATCCGTGCCAACTGAGAAGGGGGCTGGGTCACGCGTCATATCTTTGGGGTACAAGATATGCGCAGTAAAATCTGGTCTGCAATCGCCGAAATTGAGCCAATAGCAACGCACGACCGCAGCTTCAGTTACACTGCGCATGTGTTATACCCCGTACCTAAAGACCCATGTCCGCCCGTCGCCCAGCCTCCTTCAATAGGCCTTGATTTCTATGTGACAATAAACGGGAGCCAAACTCTACATGAAAAAAATACACAATTGGCCTCATAACTTATTTCAAATGAACCGAACAATTCATACACGTACCGAACCGTGACTAGCGAACCGAACGGTTCGGATTTTTTACCTGAACCGTTCCATCCCTAGTTGGTACCAATGGATTCCTTAGGTTTTTCTAGTTTCATATGATTCCAGTATCTTCACTCTAGCTTTAAAACTGAACCTCCGAAAGATGGAATAGCGGTCGAGCCCGACGGTTGGCCATCAGATTTTTAAGAGGTTAATAAAAATATCAATACAGTGTTTTGGAGAATCGATACAGTATCACACAACATAATATCACGATACTCATGTGTATCAATATTTTCTTACACCCCTAGTGTGCATCAGGCCCATTCGGTATTCTCTTCTTCTTCTGATTTGATCATTGGCACCTTGCTCGTCACATAACCACAGTCCTTAGAGAGCAAGAAAGCTTATGAGATAATTCTACAAAACACACTTTCTCTTAAACACCCATGCTTTGTGGATTGGCAGCGACAGAGCTCATTTTAAGTTTGTTCATCCTCTTTCTATAAAAATCTCTCTTCCGTTATTTAGCCTCAGTTACGACCATCCACAGATTACTCCTCTTCCCATTGACCATAAGGAGGATAAGTAGAAAGGAGTGATGAGCCGGTCAATGACTGTTAAACTAGAGGCACCTCCCTGATATCATAAAGTCCAGGCTGCGACAGCTAGCTGCTGATTGTCTCATTAGTCCGAGCCCTAACGGAGAGCTAAGCTTCTCATCGCTGCTCTAACGGCGTAGTAACCATTTAAGCAGGAGTTCGATTAATGAAATGTTCACTGGCCATTTAAGGAGACGTTGTTTTTGGCAATATGGTGGTGGTTGTCGTCATTCCCTCTATTTATCCAGCTACCTGTCTATCTCTCCATGTGTCTGTGTGTCCATGTTTCTCCCTCTATTTTTCTGTCTCTGAGGCACACCTAAAGTCTTGAAAAATATTATACTATATACTATAAGCATTCAAATGGGTATTTCAGCATCCAGTGTGCTGTTGTGGATTCCCTGCTGTAGCAACCTAATGATCATGGATCTTTCCTCTTTGTAATGAGCTGCACACTGGGCTGTTAGTTTGTTATTTTGTCTTTTATTTTTAGATAGACATGATGGGTACTAATTCCCAGTGATTTTCAAATAATAATCGACTTATTCACAGTGATTTTCGAATAGTATTTATTAGGGGTGGAACGGTTCACAAAATTCACGGTTCGGTTCATATCGAGGTTTCGGGGTCACGGTTTTCGGTTCGGTTCGGTACATTTATGTTACAGCGAGGAGGTCTCGTTCTGATTTCAACATGCTTTTCATTTATTTGGCAAAAATAAGTTAACAAAAGTTTGCCTGAACAAAAGTATGGCTTACATAAGGAACATAAACACTTCTTCATTGTCAAATCTTAATTGAAAGAATAGGTCTTCTACAGTTATTAGTGCAAACAAAAAATGCAGCTTTATCATTTTCATATAAATATGATGTAATTACAGACTAAGGCCATCAACATAAATTGAAGCATAAGCTCAACCAGAAATATACAAAAAAAAAAAAAAGAACAGTATAACATATGTCTCAATTTCCTGATTATCAGCTCTTAATTGAAAGATTAGTTTTTCCACTCAAAAAGTGCAGTATTTGGAAAGGAATACGGTTGGATTTCTGTACCACTGTGTTATTTAAAATAATTAATAAATATAAAACATATTTCAGGGATTGTGCTGCTGGAATTACTGTGTTGCTTAAGTGTATAGCGCGGCTCAAGTAACGTTACGTTAATCATATGCTGAAATCCAACAATTCATACACGTCCCGAATTGTGATTAGCGAACCGAACGGTTCGGATTTTTTACCTGAATCGTTCCATCCCTAGTATTTATGCTTGGAATGCACATCCCTGGTTTGTACAGTGAAAATGAAACTGAACTTTGTGATGAAATGAAACGCACTTTCTCTGTGCATTTACTGTTGCCGCGGATGGGTTTACATTGTAGTTAATGGAAAGCCCGGTGCGTCTCATACATGCCAACGCCCATGACCAAGCCTTGGTATTTGATGCCCTGGGAATGAGAATGAGCTGAAATAGTTGGACACAAGTTACAGGAGATTTATGAGGCAGCAAGTCTTGTCATCTCGTCAGAGTTTTCTTTTTGGTCAAGCTTGCAGCTGCAGGGCTCCGTCAATTCTCAGTCGATGTTTTCCAGTCCAAGATCTCATATTGAAAACTGACCTAGTGAGATTTACACTTGCTTCTGCAAAGCTAACCTTTAACCACTCAGCCATGTTGAATGTGCGTGTGTGTGTGTGTGTGTGTGTGTTTGTAATATTGGATAAGTGTGCTAAGTATGCCAGCGGAAGGCTCTGGAGATGTCCTGTGGGTGGATTTCTCACAGGCACATTTGATCTCTGTCTGCCCTTTCTCGTGTGTTTTTGATCTACCAGTCAGGGTTGAAGAGAGGAGGTGTTGTCCTCTCGTTTGATGCACAAGAAGAGCAGCAGTTCTTCTCTGCATCACAATGAAAAGAACATAACACATTAAAGGAGTGAAAAGATAGATTGCTATGGGCCGAATGCCAGGCTCTCCTCTAGTGCGGTCCATGTGCACGTTAGCGTGTAGAAACGGTGTAAGTGTTGTCGGATGTGAGTGTGCGTCAGTGTGTCGGGGAATCTTCCCCTGCCAAGAGCCTTTTGCTTTGAAGTCTTTGTCTATAATAGATTGTTGAATCTTTGAAGCCGTTGTGAAAACACTGTATTAGCGTATGCATTTACATCATCTATAAAGGTACTGTACATGCGTGTGTATATGTGTGCCATGTGCACCCACGTACAGAGCACCTGTCTAGATGCCCCTCTGGCAGTTTAAATATTGGCCCAACGTGTCCTCATAATCTTCTACCATCACCATGGTAACAGTGAACTTGCTCACGGTGTCCTTATTTACTTATGCAAATGCACGTCCTGCAGCTCTCCAACCTGTCAATCACAATCCTCAGATAAAATGTAAAAGAAATTCAGCCAAAAAGGTGAGAACTGTCAGTCTCCGCTCTAAAGTTATGTAACCTCAGCTGAGCACCAGTTGGTCCAAAAGCACAATATGTATGTGTGCCAAGTGCTCTCCGTAGAAATCAATGGAAGTTTTTGAAGCTGTAGCAAATCTCACTTTACCTCATGGCCATGTTAGGGAGTTTAAATTGGAACTTTAATTCTTGTTTATCTATTTATAATCCCATAATCCATGCTTTATGGTACTGTTTTTGTAACAAACTGCTAGTGTTAAATACCTGTGCGAGCTTCAAGCACACCCTGCAGCATTTCACCTTCATTTGTTTGCTTGTTTTATTTTATGTGTTTACACATTAAAAATGGTGGAACTGCTTTGGGAAATTAAGAGGGAAGATTTACTGCTTTCTGGTGTGAGCTAGACAAGCTTCTATGCCTTCCCTACGCCCTGCAAAAGCAACAGAGGTCCCCATTGTTTTCTTTCTTTTTTCTTATTTTAGTCATTTGTTGAGATACCAGAAACTCTTCTACTTCTTCTTCCAACTTCTTCATCTCTCTCTTCTCTTCTTCTATTCAGCAGCTATACTTCCTAAAACTTCTCTCCCGGGTGTCATATTTCCTTTGCAATTGATGACATTGTTTAATAACAAGTTCTTTTACATTTCATCTTCTGACACCACTGGATTTGTTGTTCAGTTCATTAAAATATGTATGTGTTAAAATGGCAAATTTGACAATGAAATTGTATATCACAAAAAAGTAGGCGAGGTTGCTTTGTCTGTTATTGGCTAATCCATCCAGGATGAGAGTCAGCACCTCTAAATCTGATGGTGGATTATGGCGTGTGAGATTGACAAGAAGATCAGTGCAGCACCACCATGTGAGTATTTTGCCAATCAATCAGCATGCCAACCCTCACCTATCAAGGATGCACCAATTTATCGTCCGAACATCGGCCGATTTTTGCCTCATTGACTGCGATCGGCCTATTGGCATATAAAATGACATTCCCCAATGGCAGTGGCCGATATTTGTGTTGTGTTGCATTCATTTTGTGCCGGCTAAATGTTGTGTTGTTAGCTGCTGATTTAATTACATTAAATTGATGTTTCACAAAATGTTTTCATTGGGCTGTGCAAGTCTGAAAAATAAATTCCTCTCATAGAGTAGGTAGTTGTGTAATGGGTATGGGCTTTGGAAGCAATTCTTTTTCATGTGAAAGAACGTTATATTAAAGCTTGTTTTTATAAATTTGTACAATTTAATTTGTGCTCATTCAAGATATGAATGAAGGGCTGAATGACTTTAAGAGTGAAGACAGTTCAGTCACTTTTTTATAATGAAGATGTCTTTGTTTCCCTGGCACCAAAGGGGAAATAAATAACAACAAAATAAACAACAACAAAACATCTGTATCGCTATCAGCTGTTGGCCAAATTTTTTATTTTAAACATCGGTATCAGTCCATTATTTTGCAATCAGTCATGAGCTGTGCTCAGTGACTGAAAAGCATGAGATTGTGGATACAAACAACCAAAATGAGTTCCCCTCACAGGGTGTCTGCCCCTTTGGGACAGTGTGACGAGCTCAGACATTTGGATGTAACTCGAGTGGAACCGATTGAGATGGTTCAGGTATCTGATCAGGATGCCCCCTGGATGCCTCCGACTGGGAGGAGATCCTGGGGCAAACTCAGAATATGCTGGAGGAAGGGTGTATCCCATCTGGCCTGGGAAGACCTTGGGAATCCCCCAGGGGGAGCTGGAGGACATAGCTAGGGAGAAAGGGCATCAAGCAGCAGAAAATAGATGGAAGATAGGAAACAGTATCACAGCATCCTGACAACTTGGGAGGTAATAATGAGGGCTGAGAACCCTGACATTTTGGATTATTGGGACAAAGTGATTGTCACTACTCGTCTTGAATATAGATTGTCCTGATCTCGGCATGAGTAACACAACGTGATCCTCTTCATGAGGCAATTTCAAAACAGTAATGGCAAACAGGAAACACTCTGGGTCTGTATAGCCACTGTGGATGGTTAATGACTACTCATGAGTTCCTGTTCCATCTCTGTGAACATAATGGTGTGTGTGTCTGTGTGCGAGGGAGGTTTACGATACTGTTTACAGTAAAACATTTACTTTGAAGAATGATATCATGCCTCAGCTCCAAATGTTCCTCCTCCTTCAGTCATTTAGCAGATGCTATTTCCTGCCACAGAGTGAACAGGGAGTGAGAGGGCATGAGTTAGTGTTGAAGCCAAAATACCAAGACTGTGAAAAAAGAGAGAGAGAGAGAGGAGGAACATTGGGAGAAGGCAATGTTGCTATTGACAACAGAAAGGCGGTGGCATGAGTTTGGAGGGTTAAAGGTGCTTCAGAGGGCTTTTTCGGAGGGAGTTGAACTTTATCCTTGCTTCACTTTCTTCCCTTTTTCAATAAGAAGCCAATTCTACTGCACATGTATCACTAGTCTATAAAAAAGTTTAATATCTTAATATTACTTTAAGATTAATGATTTTAAATTACTTTTGAGCTAACTAGAACTCTGCAGTTGCATCAGGTTTTTCCATGTTCATTAATCTAAAGTTTGCCATAGCTATTGCACATGTATTTGCACATTTATAGAGCAGGCTTTAAAAAACCCATCTATAATCACATGCGTGTAAGTTTCTTATGAAGGCAGAAATATTTTTAATATCCATTTTTTTTGCTTTTGCTCTTTAGCTGATGTGGGTGCAGTTTAATAAGTTATTCAGTAAATGTATGATAATGATGATGGTGTATTTTGTGTTATTTGAAACTCCAGATGCAGATTTCCACTGTAAAGCGCTGAAGTGTACAGAATACATGAATGTAGTCATATGTGTCTTGTTATGATATATAATGTGATAATATAATGTGCGTGATGTCATCAGGAAGGAAGGTTGATGCTAATGACAGTGACCTACTCACCGTGTTGCTGAAGTGCCTCTGCTGTTTCCTCCATTTCACAATTCCACCTCACAGCCACAACATCGTTCCTCATTCGCTTCGCCATTGTTTACTGTTGTACGCGCCTGCTCGGCACGCCACGGCCATGACGGGAACACGTAGTTGAAGGCAAAAAAAAATCATACATGCTAGACTTTCTGTCGGGACGTTGTGAGGCGTCCCAGACGGGGCGTTGGTTGACGTCTACTATGACACACTACACAAGATAAAACGATCGATTGTCTCTCATGACACTCATTGTCGTTCTCGGGCCGATATTGTGTAATCTGAAACAGCCATTAGATTTGGGTATTTGGTATTTTTTTAAAACTGATAATGTCCAGATAGCCTTCAGTCCTGAACTATTCAGATAAATACAGTTCAAAGTGAAGACACATTGTTGCATCTTTCTGCAGAGTCGTAGCAACTGGGCTGTAACTAATGATTATTTTCATTATTGATCAAATCAAATGTTTTTTTAATTAATCTTTAGTCTATAAAATGTCTGATCAGCAGTCCAAACCCCAAAAATATTCAAATATACAATGATATAAAACAGAGAAAGGAAGGAAATACTCACATTTGAGAAGCTCTAACCAGCTAAAATTTGCCCTTTTTACCTGATATATGACTTCATTCAATCAAAATAGCTGTTTATTCATTTTCTGTCAAGCAACTAATAGAATAATTGATTTGCTGTTTCACAGAATACATAGTGTCTTCAAACCTATGTATGTTTTAGCTGCTCCAGTAACCCTCTCATTGCACCTCATCTCATCATTCACACCCTGAGTGCTCAACTTGTCTCAAACTCTGACACTTTGAGATCTGGTGCAAAGCTACTTTATAAAGTAAGCAGGAGTATAAGTTGGCATATGGGTGCAGGACAAGAGAGAGAGAGAGAAACAGAAAGAATTAAGCACAAAAAATGAATATGGTAGGCTATACATCATTATATGTATTCAGTGAGAAGTTGGCCCAGAGTCGTAAGAGACTAAGTTGGCAGGAGGATGAGGAGATAAAAAGCTTAGGTGAAGAATGGGGGGTATGAATCTTTAAAACTGTAATATGCAGCTTTCAGGAAGAAAAATGACTCGTAAAATATTATTTTCCAATGTATGGCCACATAGATCCTTTTTAACTGAGGCAACTCTGAGAGTATGATACCATTATTAAATACTGTATAGCAACATTACAGCATAGCAGCTAATTACTAACCCCAGATGGCATTCTGGGGATCCAATTTTTCCTCTGTTGGAGTTTTATTTACTCAGCGCTGAAGACCGTTAGTTGACGTTCTAGAAACAAAGAAAAATCTAATAAATTTTACTCCTTTAATTGGTCTGGTTGTTAACCATCTCTACTGGTAGTGAAAATGGCTGTGCAGTAGTGTAAAAAGACCATTTAAAATATAACGACAGTGGAAGAATTACTGGGCTTGTGTGCTCAGTTTTATTTACCTCCCATCTTACGATCTCTGTGTCTTTTTACATCTCTTCCTCTCTCTTTCTCTCACATTCTCAGTGTGTTGACTGTTAATTGGCTCGTCTGTCACCCCAAAATACTTCTTTCCTTGGTGTGTGAGGCATATAAATATCCATTTTCTTTTAGTCTCACTCTCTTTTCCTGGTTCCTTGATCGACCCACTGTATTTAAAAGTATAAAGCCATTTTGTGCCAAAGGAGATGTTATTGTTTAACAAAAGTGAAATGTGCACTTACAGAATGACTGATAGATCCACACCTGGAGAATTTAAGGTATTTTTTTTTAAGGAACGGTAACCTAGAATAACTTCAGACTTGACAAAATGATTAGAGATTTGCAAAATATAGCAAACAAACTTGAGATGTTTTGTGTAGACATACATTTTCCAACTCAATTTTACATTCTGCTTTTCATACCCTCCATTTCTTTCTCTGTCTCTCTCTACTTCACACTTATTCTCTCGTTTTTCACTCTCCACACTTCAAAGTATGAGACCTTATTAAATCATTTCACAGTGGCACTGCTGGACAAGGTCAGAATACTCGTATATGGAGCATAGACATTCACACAGACAGCTAGACTTCAGCTATAGAACTCAGGAAGTATAAAGAGCAGATCTGTGATTTCACGTGTTGAAATGTCTGCACCAACAAAAGCACTAATTACCTTCTCATTAAGATGTGACAAAGTGTGTGTGTGTGTGTGTGTGTGTGTGTGTGTGGTTTCCTAAAATATTCAATGTCACCTTCATCACCTCTATCCTTGCCACTTTGTCTCTGAAAAAAGAGGAAAACTTCACACACACCCGAGCAGTTGCACCACAATATCTCACCACCCTAAATGAGACTGTTGCTTCAAGATCTAAAAGTAAGACTTTTTTTCACTTTATGTGAACTAATTATCAGTACTGCAGAGCTTGTTTCATTGCATCTCAAAGTAGTGTTGTCACAATGTTATAATTATGACTTTGATGCAATACCCTGCCTAAATATCTCAAGGATACTGAAACGACACATCAGATAAAATTATGGAATAATAGATAACAGAACATGTAAATTTAAATTTGTTGTTTTTATTAATTAAAAATGTTAAAATTTCTTAATTAAACAAAATTACATGTATGTATCTCTATTAAACATTGTTTAATAAGGCTTTGTTTTTTGTAAAACAGCGCCCCCTCCCGCCAGGTGCATCAGTAGCAGTTCAGGCGGACAGTGGTACTGCAGCATGGAAGATGGCGAGAGGCTTCCAAAAACGAAAACCCACAAAATAATAATAAATTCAGATGAAGTTCTGTGAGAAGTTGATGAAGGAAAAGCTGCTTAAATCAAGAATACGCCACAGTAACTGTAGAAAGCGCTGTGTTGTGTCAAATTGGTGTTTGTGAGAATGTCACTCTCACCGCCAGGACTGCTTTTCCTCTCCATCCTTTTCATGTTACTGAGACACACAGAAAAATATTCCTTTAACTGGTGCTCTTCAGTGGATTATGTGTTTGCTGAATTAAAGGAGATGCTTTGATAGATTCAGAAAAGATGATTAATATTATCGGTACATTTGTTCGGTAATTAGTTAGTTTTTTTTTTTTTTTTTTTAAGGGAGTACAGCTGATAGAGACACCAGCTCAGAGTGAGACTCTCCGCAAGAAAGCAAATAAGCGCATTTCCCAAAATGGCAAACTATTCCTTTAACGTCCTTGCTTCAACTTTGCTCGTTTTTGATAACAAACAGCCAATAAACAGGATTCAAGTAGATAGCCACCATCTACATCAATGAACGACATACAGCATGACTGAAGTTCAGACTATCAAAACACACATCTATAATTTTTCCATCTCAGCGTGCCCCGTGTAGCCAAACACACTCAAGCTAGATGAAGATAATTCAGCGTCCCGTTGGAAGGAGCCTGGCTGTATCAGTGACAGCAGGGCTGGTGGCTGTAGTAGCATGTGTAGAGACTCTGTAATGGTTATATTTAGCCCCTTATCTCCCAGACGGCTCCCTGAGCACACAATCGCCTGGCACAGCAGCCTATTCTGGTGAGAATGGTAGAAACTGGGAACAGCTAATGCCATTCTGGCCCAGACAAAACTATAGCCTTATAATAATCTTTTCTTCGGACAAATAGTTTGCTGTGTATTTCCTGCCCCTAAGTGTATAATTATAGTCTTCTTATTTGCAGTGGTTGTGGTTATATTTTCCCCCAGCCTCGCTTGTAGCTTACGAAATACAGATTTTTCCAATTCCTATGAGTTTTCTCCACACCTGTGTTGTCTCTGTACCTTCTTTCATTCCCTCCCAGAGCTGGTTTCCCTCAGTAATCTGTCTGGCAGAATGAGAGTTGGAAAGTGGGTTTGTGTGTGTTTTTTGTGACAGTGTGTGATGTTCCTTCTGATCCCTCTGAGTGTTTGAAGCTGCATTACATCAGATTCCCTATACTGTCTCCAAAGCCCCTCTGTCATAGTGTATCTGTGTGTGTGAGGAGGAAGAAGGGCTGAGGCATTGATTTTCCCATACATTCCTGTATAAACATGAGAAACACACAAGAATTCTCACGTGTTTGTACACAAAGGATTGCGCATAGGCCCCAAAACGCATGCATGAATGCTTTGCACGCTGCGCACTTTTACACTTACAGGTATGTGCGCAGATGACATCAGTATATTCTGCTCCTGCTGACACACTGGGGCTTTCTCTTCTGCATTATAGATGAGGACGCTGTGAACAGCTTGTTTGCTTTCTAAATTAAGTTTTTCTCTCCTCGCCCTCTCTCTCTCTCTTTGCATCACTCTCTGAGAGTTGTTGCTCCTTACACCTCGAGATGATGCCAAAGCTTGTGCACGTCTGTCTGTGTGTGTGTTTGTGTTTTTCTGCATGTTTGCACATGTGTGTCCACAAATGTAAGGAGGAGGAGGAGGCTCTGTGCCGGTGTTTGGTGTGAGCAGCTCTCATCTTTAATGCATGCTGCCCTGTGTATATGGAAGTAACACCCTCTAAGCTAAAGGCTTTCTTGCTGGTTAGCCTCAAGTCGACTGCAGTATAGTCACCGAGCACACACTCGCACACATGCACACACAACTCCTATATAAGGCTCTACAGTGCAAGCCTGGAACACATGTGATCTCTCTCTGACATTGACATTGAGATCCACCGTGGGTGAGCATTGAAGGCGCTGTGAAGTGCTTTAAGACATGTAAGCCCCCAAAACACTCAGGCTGTATTGAAAACAACAGGAAAACCCACCACATTTCTCTATGAATACAAAGTAAATACACAATTTTAACAGGCCACAATTTGATACAGCATAGTATCGCGATATTTTGCGTGGCAATATTGTATCGATACACTACAGATGTCAAGTATACATTTTTTATCATATAAACTATTAACCTCTTAATCCAACAGCCTGGCCGTTTGTCTTCCAGAGGTTGTAGCGGGCTCAGTCTTAAAGCTAGAGTGGATATACTGGTATCATATGAAACTAGATCCTATGGAATCCATTGGTACCAACCATGTCATGTTAGCTTGTCGGGGAAGAACGCTAAATAACGCTCCAAAGTTATGCAGAAGTTTGGCGAGGAAAAACTGGCATAGCCATCTTCAAAGGGGTCATTTGACATCTGACGTCAAGATATGTGAATGAAAACTCTGAGATGAACAGAGTGAAAACTGCATCTAATTAGATAAAACAGATGTTGACAAACTGCATAATTTGCAGCTGAAAAAAAAGTAATAAATCACAGTATACCGCAGTATATTTTATTGCAATACTCATACTCGGCAATACTCATATCCTTAAATGTTTAAAATCAAAATAAGTATGTATCGTGACTTAAGTATCATGATAATATCGTATCGTGGGACCTCTTCTGATTCCAACCCCTAGCCACAATGGTCTTGTTACCTAAATTTACTTGTCTTAGTGGCAATTAAAGGGATATTAACGCTTCAAGAGAAGTACGTTTTGGGAGATACATTTGCCTTGACTGACATATGCCTTAAGCTTTCACACTGAGTCACACATGGTTGCTGCCTCATCAACATACCTAAGGTCCACCAAAGGATCCATCCCTGGAAAATCTGAAAATCCAGGCCTCAAAAATCCCTTCAGAAACCCAGTTGCGACATTACATCCATGTCTGTGATCATGTTCCACTATTCATCCACTGCTTTACTGTCTCTCTGTCTCTATATTTCAAACTCTGGGGCTCTCCACAGATCACAAGATGTCAGATGAAAGATAAAGAAAACGACAATAGGGTCGTGGGTAAAGACGAGTGTTCGCTCTTTGTCAGAAATAATGATCAGTGACATTGTGCATATTTTCTTTTTGTGCTGCTGATTTGGTTTATTTCAGAACAACAAAATACTGTATTCTGTATTAACAAGACCAGACATGCAATAAAGCGTAGCCATTTCAGTGACTTTTATTCACAATCAATCAAATGTTATGGTATATAGTGTTCTCTCTCTGTTAATTTAATAGTTAGCTTCTGGACAGTTGAATTTTTTATTTTCCTGCACTACTATAGTCAAACAAACACATGCTGAATGGTGAGATTATCTTATATTTGCTTAATTACCGGATGTCTATTGGATCAAGTAGTGGCTCCACTCTGGGTTAGTTGAATTCCACAAAAAACAAATTAAACCTTTATTAAATGATATGCAGACATACAAGTTAATTAAGAGCAATCCTACACTTCTTCTGTGGAACTGCAAGCAAGAGCCCACTGTGAATAATGGAATATTAAATTAACTTATCTAATTTCCTATGTAGACTGTGGCATATACAGTACAAACGGCCTATAAACTCAGACAGACATAGAGTCTCTTGTGTTATACTAAAAGGAAGATTAGTGTGGGTAGATTGGACCGGTGTTTCCAACTATCAGCCTTTCTGTCTATTGACTGTCGTCTGTCTGTGTTACTCTGTCCGGCTCTTGCTGAGGTCGCGGTGGGTGGATCAGACGTTCCTGCACCTTTATGTAACCTTTTAGCCAGTCTGGTCACTGCTGTCCTTTCAATTCACCTATGCTGTAATTTTCTCATGGCCAGACTTTGACAGAGCTGGGTCGGAGGCCGTTGATTCACAGAGAGACAAAGAGGAAGTGGAGGAAAGACGACAGAGTTGCTGCACAGTTTTCTGGTACAAATCATGCTCACACACACACATACACACACACACACACACACACACACACACGTATATACTGTATAAGGGATGGGAAAGAAATCGATTCACCTACTGTATGTATCGCGATTCTTTTTTTTTTTACGATTTTGAAATCTATTTTTTAATGTCAGAATCGATATATTTGCTTCATTTGAGTCTATGCGGAGGTAGAAGGAAGTTACCGCTTTTATTGTTGTAGTCTGAGTAACGTGATGTCATATCCGTTCCGTATCCGTCAACCAAAACCAAGCGCAATGAGCCGAAACAACAAAGCAGAAAACGGCAGAGGATACGACCTGCACCCTCACATTTTAAATCCAGAGTGGTAAACACTACACATACAGTAAAGTCTGGAAACACTTTGACAGGAAAAGCAGAGCTAGACATCACGGCTAAAGCTGCATGCTAACTCTGTCATGGACAGGAAACGTTATTGTATTGCCGTAACGTGCGGTCAAGCCGGCCGTCACTCGCATCTCTGTGGTCAAATCGTCCGACGCTACAGCTGTAGAGCACCCATATACTGACATTTATGTTTAATGCATTCAAACGGCCCTAATGGGGTGGACAATGGATGTATAAAGAGAACGAAGCTGACTGCAGAGCTAGCGACGGACTTGGCGAAGTTAGCAGAAGTATACACGTGTGACGACGTCCGGTTTTCAAGTTAAGGTGTAAACAAAGGGGACTGTATATACAAAACTCATATATAGAGATAAGATTGATTGGATTATATTCACCAGAAGTATAAAACATTACATGTCCCTTATAAATTAAAAAGAAAATACCACTAATTTTTGAGGGAAATGTCTTTATTCTTTGATTTTTTAATTGCTGGAAAAACTTAATAAATAATGCCTGACAATGACTGATATATTTGACTTCAGGACAACTCTGACTATGTTGAAAATCAAACATTTTTAATGTATTGATTTAGAAATTTTCCAAAGTAGAAGTCCCTAGAAGTGTATGATTCAACTTTTTCCCATGGTCTAGTGTTAAAAAAGTTAACAAAATCGTAATATCAAATCGCAACACATATCGAATCGGCACCCGAGTATCGTGACAGTATAGACTATCGGGGGATAGGTGTATCTTCCCAGCCGGATGTGTATATATCTGCTTTGTTTTTCCAAGAAAGACTTGTTGTGTCTGCTACAACACATGCACGCATTACACGTACAGTACAGACAAACACAAATGAGAGCATTGCCTCTCTGCTTGACTGGACGGCAGTGATTGTCCTGTGAGTGCCTCTGGGCTCGTCCCTTTCTTGCGCTGAGGTTGATCTCTAACCTTGGATGCTCACATGCTCACCCTATGGACACACACACTCACGTGGTCTATTATGGGATCCACAAAACATTATTATGGTGTGTGATGTCTCTCTCTTGGAAGACTCTCTCCTGTGCTGGACAGCCTATTCCCATGCCAGGCACCCTGACTACCCTGAATGTCAAGGAGAAATGACTAATCAGTCTCCAATCCATCTCTTTGCCTCCCTCCCTCCCTCCCTCACTCGCTCTCATTCCCTTGTTCATGTCGTCTGCCAGTGTGGCACCCGGGGGGAGGGGCGGGGGGGGGAGGAGGCTAGCCAGAGGTCAGACCACCTTCCTCTCCTTCTCTGTTCCTCTCCAACTTTCTGTCCCCCCTGTCCAGTGGGACAGAGGGTCACTGACTGACATTTATCTCCACGGATATAGAGTATGCTTTCAGACTGGGAAATGGCTTTTTGTCTGCGTGTGTGTGTGTGTGTGTAGATGAAGATGTGCCCTTTGGCGCTGAATAGAATAATTTTTGCAGCTCGTTCGGTAATGGTGAAAGCTGCAGTTGTAAGATTTTAAACACCGGACTGCTTCTAAAATGTTACCAGGGGAAGGTATCAGTAGGTGAGGCTCTATCGTGAAAATCCAAAAGATCAGATTTTTTTACATTTAGCGCTTTCAAAGTCTCGACCAAACGCGGCTTTAAAGGGTCTGTGACTGTGAAGAGGAGAAGAGAAATCTCAAAGGCAGATATTTCAACACCTGGGCAAATAAAAAGGAAAAACTTTCTGCATGGCCGGATATCAATAGAGGCAAGTGAGAAAAACGCTTTCAGAGCTTTCAATTGGATCCCATGGTCATCATTTACAATATATGACAACTTGTTATCATTCATCAACATTCATACCAATTCCATTTATCTAATGAAGACCATGAGATAGAGTTTGTGAGCTCTGAAAGTGGACTGGTTTTTTTTTCACATATTCACACACATCTCAAGGTCGAAGAACGAACTTGAATGCTGAATTGTTTTTTTTTGTTTTTTTGTAATATAGGTGAAGCAACCCCTTTATACTCACTTTTGCAGGAACAAAGATAATTCAGGTCTTGCAACTTGTTTGATTGTTTGGAAAAAATGTATTGTGGAGCCAAAAACTCACATCTGTCACAGAATGCAAATAGTCAATTTCACACGTTATTTAGCTTTAAGAAGATGGAGCAAGAGACAGCTTACGCCCAAACAAATATCCTGTGGGTGTAACTGACAAACTGATATTTTGAAGTTAGCAAAAAAAAACTGTTTTGATTTGATTCATAGCACTTTTAAGGGTTCTCGTCCTCTTAATCATTAAAGTTAATTCTCTGCATTTGGAAGTAGTAGTTTGACCAACACAATTCCTTTTTCTGTAGCTTTCAACCATGTCAGACCGTCTTCATCAGCGGATAAAATTTGTTGAAATATGAACTCAGTAGCCATTGTTTCAATTTGTAACACCATGTGTTACAACTAAAAGCTCCAGAATTTTTTTTTGTCGAATCATTATTTCCATATTATTACCAGAATAGACTTTTATGTTTAATATTCAGTCTTTTTGTTTATTTTTTTCACATGCCTGTCAAAAAATCATGCATGTTTCCCAAACAGGAACGGAAACTTGTTTTTATTTTTTTTCCTTATTTCATTGTGGTTACTTTAGGGCAGGGTGATATTGACCAAAAATCATATCTCAATATTTTTAGGCTGAATGACGATCCACGATATATATCTTGTTTTTTTTTTACGAAGTGGGCTAAATGTTCAGTATTAAGTCAAAGCCACATGTGAGATGTCACAAGCACTTTGTTAAAACAGATATATATGACATGGTGCACCCGATTTGACTGTTATCAGGCCATAAGTTGGCGTTATCAGCTGCTATAAGCACCATAAATGTGGGTCAACAGGGGCCTACTATGCCTACTACGTTGCATAAGTGAAAGTGAAACTTAAAAGCAACACGGTCTAACACGTTTAACTAAATGAAACGTTGTGGTTTGAGCACAAACAAAACAGTGTCTTTAGGTTTTGGCAACAAAACTACAACTTCTTTAGGTTTAGGCAACAAAACTACAACTTAAGTTTAGGCAACAAAACTACAACTTCATTAGGTTTAGGCATAAAAAAGGGATTAAGTTTAGGGAAAAACATTGTGTTTTGGCTTAAAATAACTACTAACACAAAGACAACTACACATTGTTGGTTTTACACGGGATGCAAACCTGGGTGACAAATCCTGTGTTTTGGGTCTCAAAAAAAGAAAATCATCCCCAACCTCCACCCCTTATGGAGCTTCACACTGTCTATACTAAAGCACCTGACTTCCGCTTCTGCTCCTGTCGTAATTACTACGGTCGCTAGAGGTCGCTGTCGTCTTCTTTTATACCTTCTTTCGGTGATCTACCATGTGAATAGATGATAACGAGAAGAATAGAAGATACTTATTTAATAAGAAAACGGATCTCAGCAACACTCAGGTCCCGGCACGGATTTGAGGTACTACTGAATTCTGAAATGTCGTTGTTCACATTGACAGCATCTTCAAAGCATCACAAATTTAGCATGTTTGATACTGAAGAGACTCTCTCCAGATACAGTCATTAGCAGTGGGGCAGAACTTGTCCACGCTGTGATAACACAATGACTGTTCATCTTCCTCGGAGGTTACCCACGGTGCTCCTCTCATACCAGCAGATGGTAAAGCCGCCCCATCTACTGCAGATATCACTTCTACAACACGTGCACAAACACACAGCAGTCCCTGCCCTTTTTCTCAGGGGTTGTATTATGAGCTGATTAAGATTCTGTACCGAGCCCATGCTCTGCTCTCATTGCTTTTATCAGTGGACTTTTATCTCTACCCCCCCTCCCTCACAACCTCCACCCTCCATCCTCCCACCTCGACCCAGCAGTCAGATATCACAGCCTGCCCCTGAGCCTCGCGAGCTGCCGGGGTGGCCAGCTGCTCGCTCCGGCTCCCCCGACACCACCGCCTACCTCCACCGCTGTCACCAAATGAACCGTTTCACTGTCAGAGATGAGTTAGATGGTACGGGACACAAGCTACAGTGTTTTGATGTTCATTCTTGTCCTTGCGTGCAGGCGGGTGTGAACATACAAGTGAGTTAAATGGGAGAATGAGAGCGATATTGTTAAGGCTTTGTTTACAGTAGAGATAGCGTCAGGATGGGTTTATCAGTGAGTTCTGCAGGCGGCCCGTGTCTGAGGGGCATTTAATTAGATCTGGCCAATTTTCTCACTTGCCCTCCATACTCCCCCTATATTTTCCTTCCTTTTGCATTCCTCGATCTCTTATCTGTCATTCACAATAAGATGCGCGCACGCACACACACACACCAATTTCAGCTGTTGCCTGTTAGGGATGACCCTTATCACATGTTAGGAGTGTGTAGACGTGCACACACATTCCTATGCCTGTAATGTGTAAATATGTCCGCTGCATAAAGGTGAGCAATTTAAAAAGCTGCCAGTTGGTTAAAGAGACTGATATGTAAAACATGTCAGATCGACAAGGACGCATGCGTGTCAGTGCGTGCATGGATGTGTGTGTGTGTGTGTGTGTGTTTGAATATCTGCTGACATAAGCTGTGTGCCCTCCAGCAGTTCTCTTTGCTTACCCAACTCTTATTAAAGCAGTAAATATGGCCGCAACATAAATTTGACGTCATGATTTAATTCCACTCTCTGAATCTCTCTACTCTCACACTCTCTCTATGTGTGTGTGTGTGCGTTGATGCTCATTAATATGGCATTGATGTTGCCTTCTAATTACAAGAAGCCAAGAATTGCTGGGGGGCAAAGTTTGATGCATTCTGTTTCAGGCTGCTCCTTGCTTTTTTGAAATATGCCCACCTTTCCATTCCTCATCAATCTAGTTTAGAGGTGGTGATATATTGTAGCCTGCGTGAGTTTTTTATGGGTGTGTGTAATTGGAGTTTTATGTAGATGTTCTTGGGCTATTAAAGAGGAAAACACGCTCCAGGTGTTGCTATGCCCCCTGCTCCCCTCGTTTAAAGGCTCTTTGGAAGGCTGCAGCACAATGTGATACAACAGGATACGCACTCAGAAGATAACACGGCGTAGCGAGGAATGAACTGCATAATCAAGTGCACGGCGCTCGGTTTTCGCTGGCTCCTTTTCAAAAGATGAGACCTCAGCCTATAAAAAAGTGGCAGATTTGTTGTAAGGATAATTAATTACCTCTTTAATTTGGAGTTTGGCACATTTAACTTGTACGAGATTTAACTGCTTCAAGTAAAACCCACATCACGTCATCCTTTTCCTTATGACACGTATACGAGTCTGGAGGAAAACTTATAATTTATGTAGTCATTTAGTTAATTTCTATTTCTGGGTCATGCCAAGTGTTTGGCACATCCCACATGGGATTATTAAAAAACTGCTGTATATGGAACATCAAAAACACAGTAAGAAATCTTCCAGTAAAGCCAAAAGAAATATTATAACTATACACACTTTATACATACATTTATGTACAAATCCTCAAATAAATTTTGCACCGAATAGCTGAAGAAAGAAAAAAAACTTTTTATCACAATAAAGGGCTTTCTACCTCATCTCCCAGGCTCATATTAAAGGGGCACTTCACCAAATTTACACATGAAGATCAGTTTAATCCATACATGGAGTACTTTTCACCCTGTGAAAACAGTTATGCATTATCATCTTTGATTCTTAAGAAAAAAATGAATCCTGGTGATGTCATCAGGGTTATCCTGCCTTGGGCAGCCATAATCTTATGATTTGATTCATAGCACTTTTCACGGCACAGCTTCTTGTCCGTGCTGGCTTAAAGGAGCAATATGTAGTACTGTTTTAAAATGGGCACTGCAGTCCAAATTTCAAAACATTGGAGCCGTGGTCCGTCCGCTGCTCTGGTGTGACTGATAGCCGTTAGCATCACGGCGTTAGCATCACGGCGTTAGCATCACGGCGTTAGCATCACGGCGTTAGCCTCTGGCCAGCGGCAGTAGTCGGAATCAATTCAGCGACTGTGTGTCTCAAATACTCGCTGCCTTGATAACCCAGCGGCACACGGACCACAGAAAGAGAGATGTGCTGAGGCCATAAAAATAAAATAGGAGTAGAAGGGTCATTGAATTGTTCGCTGGGGTAATTGGACTAGTAAAAAAGAAAATGGCGATCGTTGTCAGTTGTGATGAACCCACATCAAAGGGGCCATAAAGTGTATGGTCGCATGTCTGACCTGGTCTAGTCTACTATGGGTCTGACCCATAGTAGAATATCGGCCTCTGCTGCTCCAATTGTAACCATTTTTTAATTTGTCTCACACTGAACTGCTGAACGACCCCTTTTGGGTTTGTATGTGAACAGCCAACTAACTAAGTCACATAGTTATTTATTCCAATGCACCTTTTTATTGCTCTTAATCCCTCATTTGCTAGATTTTATATCTGACCTGTTTGGTTTTGCTTTGATTTTAAATTATTTTAAAAGGGAACAATTTTTCCGTAGGATATATAATATGATGGAAGTAATACTCCAGCCTGCTCATGTACGCGCATATTGCCAGGGCATGATGGGAAAGCACGAGATGGTAGAGTCATCACAGTAAACAGTAACTGCCTGCTAGGGGCGTTATGAATGGAGTACAGAATTTCAACAACATTTGCAATACAAATAACTTTCAGAATCTA
>CAKALU010065920.1:0-10428 GCA_916700995.1 Hozukius guyotensis
CCCCCCCCCCCCCCCCCCCATCCCTCCCTCCTCTGCTCCGTCTCCCTTCCTCTCGCGCCCGCCTGGCGTCTCATTGGTTAACTCCCCGGCTGTGTGTTTATGTGATTGGTCAGGGCGGGGTATATATGCTCAGCGTGGGTCGGTTAAATCTGGCCACAAGTTTCAAAACTTTCAACCGGGGCAGACAGACAGAGAGACGGAGAGACGGAGAGACGGACGTGTGTGACGGAGGGGAATCGAGCGTTGGACAAACCGCACACTCCAAACAAGAACTGTTGACTTCTGGGAAACAAAGCAGAGAAGAAAGCGTTGTTGGTCGTCGTGGAGCGTCTTCGGGGGGAATATCCTGCAACCACAACGTGTTTGTTTTCTCTTTCCTCCCCCCCCCTCCTCTCACATCTCGATGCTTTGTTTTGGGATTTCTGCTCCCAACCCGTCAGATTCCTCTTCTCTTGATCTTCCTCTTTGTCGTCTGAAACATTTCGAGCTGCAAATCTTTTCCAGAACTTTACAACCCAACAAACCGAGACAGACGTTTACGGACTTCCACTTTAAGGACTAAAGAGTTGAATCGGAGCCCGGTTTCTGGGATGAATTTAAACGAGCCCAGCTTGTCCAGAGAGACTCTGCTGCATGCCAGCCGGATGTCTCTCGGGGGCCCCTGGGCGTCCGGGACCCCGAGCCCGGCGTCCGATTCTGAAATGGGTTTTGAGCCGAACCTCTCGGGGGACTGCAGTTCTCCCGACGGCCTCGGAGGCGGGAACGTGAGGAGAACGGAAGCGAGGCTTTCTCTGACACCCGGTTCGGGGGGACGGAGTCCGGACCTGACCCAGGCGGGAGGCGTGTCGGCGGGCACGGCCGACGGGAAGGCGGTGGGAGGCGAGCAGAGGATCCGCAGGCCCATGAACGCCTTCATGGTCTGGGCCAAAGATGAGAGGAAGCGTCTGGCCGTGCAGAACCCGGACCTGCACAACGCCGTGCTCAGCAAGATGCTCGGTAAGACGGCCAACAGAAAACCCAACTCAGACTAACGTAGGGCGTCACAACCTCCCAGAAACCCAATTAGAGCCGGCAGCTTTCTGACAGATCAGTATTCTGAGAATCACCAGACCAGTCAGTTCATTTCTTAACGTTTATTTGAACTGTGTTGAAGTGTGAAATCGACCACATCACATGATCTCTGACCCGTTCTGAGATCATCTCAGTCTGAAGAACCAAACCTCGACCCAGTTCACACCGTCGGAACCCACATGTCAAACTAACGTTTTATAGAAAGGGACTCTTCAGCAGTTTCTCTTGTGCCAGTATTTATAGCTCAGTGTGACAGACCGCACCCCTCTGAGTCCATTTACTCCCAGTAGTACTACTAGTACTACTAGTACCAGTACCACTATTAGTACTACTAGTACTAATAGTACTAGTAGTACTACTAGTGCTAATATAAAGAAATACATCATATTAGAATTACCTTAAAAATGTCCGATACACAAATCTACATATTTATATAACTACTTCTGTTAAGACTATCACAAATCATCCATCATTTTAATATGACTTGAAATCAATACAGATTATATATACACTAAAGTCTACTACTACTACTAGTACTAAAGTAAGTATACTAAATAGTAAACTAAATGTTCTTTTGTAAAATAACTGTCAGTGAGAGTATTATAACATCTAGTGTCTCCACATTAAAGAGGGGGACAGAATGGGACAAAAACCCAGCATCTAAAATGTCCGTAGAAACGTCTCCTGCAGCGTAACTCCGTCCTCCGCCGTCCATCATTATGCTCATTATGTCTCAAACTACATACTTTAGTCAAAATATGGAATCCAGTGCGACCACAACCGCTGTTCTCCTCCACCGAGCAAACCAACAGACTCTTTATGACTGCTCTTTAACTGTGCGGGAGGGAGGGGGGGGGAGGGGAGGTCGGGTTTGATAGAAAAGATTTACTTATTTTTATTTAAACAAGTAATATAAGTGAGAATATATTGAAGGGGAGATAGTCGTATGAAGTCACAGTGCTTTATTGATGTGTAAACTAAAGTAACTTATTTCAATGCTTCGTTATTTGAGTACAACGTGACCGGAGACTGAATCATCTCCCACTCAACAGACTGAATCATCTCAACAGGTGTCAGTGCCAATAAAAAAACTCAAACTCTTCATATTGATATCAGAAAAGCAGAACAGAGTCAGACGGTTGCAGGAAGCAGTTTGTTCTCTCCAGAGCAACACTTCAGATTCATCCGATGTCTCAGATTCACACTTCATCACAGTCTGCTGAGCTCGTCTGCAGCGTCTCTCACATTCACATTCAGACCATAAAGTTTCTGGAAGGAGGCGTCTCTAAATCTCAGCTGGTGTCTTCAAACAAACAGACAGACGAACCGGGAATGTTAACGCTTAATGCAAAACAACGTGCAGCTTTTAGACCAGATGACATGAAGCAGTGAACTAAATGAAGCTGTGTTGAACTGAACGTCTTCCAGGCTGGAACGCTGCTGTCATTCAAAGACATTTGATTATATCAGACCCAACACACTACCAGGGGGGGATCATCCTGGAACCACATCAGAACCTTAAACGTGGACATCACAAATACATTTAGGTCTTAAATTGAACAGATAATAATGTGAATGCCGACCACACTCACAACTGATGGACTGATTTTCATCAATTCCTCCTTGAAGTTATTTCTATGCAGTAAATGTTTCTAGCTCCTCAAATCTGAATATTTGCCCGGGGGGGGTTTGGCTTCTGTGCTGAGTGCCTTTGGGGGGGGGTTGGGTTTTTTGAACATAACAATCAGTCTGAATATGTCAGCATGTTCTTTATAAAATCTTGATGGCCATTTTTCACTATTTCATGGTATTGTGTCGACTGATAACTGATAACTGATAACTGATAGCAGTCGTCTTCTTGAGTAGCTTCTCTGTGCTCGCGGCGCTGAGATGATGTAAATGCTGTTTGTTTGTACCTCTCAGGTCAGTCCTGGAAGGCTCTGAGTGCTCCAGACAAGCGACCGTTTGTGGAAGAAGCAGAACGTCTCCGTGTCCAGCACCTCCAGGATCACCCGAACTACAAGTACAGGCCTCGCCGCAAAAAGACCACCAAGAAACTCAAGCGGGTGGAACCGGGGCTCCTGCTCCACAGTTTGGCCCAGGGCGGGGCACCGGGCCTCGGGTTAGGACCTGGTATCAGCCCCTTGGGTGCAGAGGGTGTCTCTGGAGGTTATGGACATCTAGGCGCCCACCCTCCACATCACCATCACTCCCACCACCTGCTGCACCCTCTCGGCCACTTCAGGGACCTGCAGGCCCCCGGACACCCGGAGCTGGAGAGCTATGGCCTGCCCACTCCGGAGATGTCCCCTCTGGATGTTCTGGAAGATGGAGCCGGGGAATCTGTGTTTTTCCCCCAACATATGCAAGAGGAGGCGGGGATGGGAGGTTGGAGTGGCTACCACCACCACCTGCACCATCACAACCAGCATTACAGCCATAACTACAACAACCACAGTCACCACAACGCCATAAATGGTGCAGCAACACACAGTCAGAGTTCAGGACTGGGTGTCGGTGCCAGTCTGAGCACCTGTTTGAGTCCAGCTAGAAGCTCCAGAGTCGAGTCGAGCATGAGCTCTCGGTTAAATCACTCCTCCGGTCACCACATCGCCTTGAGGAATCCCGTAAAGTGCCCACCGTCTCTATCCGACTCCTCCTCGCCGGGTTCCTACCCCCAGCCCTCCATCAGCCTCCCTGAGCCCATAAAGTCCCATCAACCCGCCGCTTCTGTAGGCTACTTCGGCCAGATGTACGGGAACAGCGCTCCCAATGCAGCGTATTACATGCCCTCCCACCTTGGGCAGCTTTCACCTCCTCCTGAGACCTCTCCTTCCTCCTGCTCGTCATCCACCTTCCCTCCTCCTTTGCACTTAGACCCCTCCAATCCTGAGTCCTCCTGCCATCTGGGCTCCTCTTCTGCTGAGTTTTGGTCCGAGGTGGACAGGCATGAATTTGACCAGTATGTTAATGTGGGGAGGAGTCGAGAGGAGGCCTACGGACGTGGCGGGGGCTGTGGGGGCGGGTCCAAAGTCCTGAGTGGACGCAGTAGCAGTAGTGTCGGTAGTAGCGTGAGTAGCAGTGTCAGTAGTATCATTAACAGGGATGTGGGTAGCATTCTGAGTGGTGCCGGGGGGTGCGATGAAGGGAACAGCCCTCTTATATCGGCTCTGTCTGATGCCAGCAGTGCTGTCTATTACAGTGCATGTATCACTGGATGAATACTCTCACATGCACCTCACTGCATACTGCACACTTTGGTCTGGTTCCTCTGAACCCTCATTACATGATCCGGAGGATGAAGATTAGTTTTGGCTCATATTCGTAGTCGTCGTCAGGCCGCGCTCATCTCTCACGGATTCCAACCGTAAATGTAAAAGTTCATCTCAAAACTAAAAACAAAGATGCAGATGAGTGTTTTCATGTTACCAACTTCTCCTGGAACCAGAGCCGAGTAGAGACACACAAAAACACAGATTTTGAAAATGTGCCAAAGAAAGCACTTTTGATATAAATGCTAAATCCTTAGTTTTGGATGAATTATGAATGCATGATCTTGAACTAGCTAACCAGCTGTCCTTGGTAGCTCCATGCTAGTGTGGCTAGCAGCTATAGACTTGCTAGGATGGGTATGTTGTGCATATAGAGAGGCGAAGCCCCGCCGCTTCCATTGAACCCTATGGGACCTTATTTCGGAAAAAAATATGTACGGTAGTTTGCAGCGAGAGACAAATAATTTTTTGATAGCGTTTGAATTGTGGCATGAAAGAAGGTTCCATGGTTGTCCACCGGGGGGGGGGGGGCTTCATCTCTCTATATGCACCGATTACTAGCTCATGGCATCTTTTAGGCAAAAGCTGTAGCAGGTTTGGGCTTTTGTTGAGCAACTGCAAAATCAGTCACTTAGCTCGCATAGCGGATGGTTCGGAGCTCAGAGGTTCGCATATGTTTATCTTTTATTATTATTTATTTCGGCACTCAACATTACATAAAAAAAAGAGCCTCCGTTTAACGTTAAGTCCTCCGTTTAACGTTAAGTCCTCCGTTTAACGTTAAGTCCCTCTAAAGACGCCACTAAAATCACACGCCAACAAGTAAACAACACAACCATTTTACCACGACCCAAGACCGTCGTTACGGACTGTAAACCGTCCCCTAACGTTACGTATATATATAATGTCGAGACAACAGGAACTTCTTTGAAATCTCCACATAATAATTAGCCTACCTTTTATATGCAAAGTGGAGCCGCCACCAAACTCATAACCAAATAACCGGGTCTCATTTTCATTGACTTTACAAAAATGATCTTCCACAAAACTGCTCAGGTTGTTCACTAACATTAATGTTCACTAACATTACGTTAGCTATCTAACATAAGGTAGCAGTATTAGCTAACATCCAGGAGATTTACAATGGTAACATTATTATTACACAAACCAGACAAAATAACATTTCAAACTACGGATCCTGTCAGTAAAATACTCAGCGCTGAAATGCAGACGTGCTGCTGAGCGCCTCGCGGTCGCGGTCGCGGTCGCTGCCTCTAACGGCCGCCAGAGGTTGTCGGAGCAAAGATCGAGGTCCCATAATGCAACTATGCAATTCACGTGGTATGGACAATTTCCAAGTGTTAATATACAGATATTTGTGAGTGTGCTTCTGGCAGATAAACAGCAGCTGGAGACACTAAAGTAGCGTCATGTTGTTCAGCTGCTTAGTAAGGATAAGGTGTAATGCTCATAAACTGGGAGTCTTTACCAATAGATGGGTGCATCTATGACCTGGAAGATGTTCTGGTGGATTCAGGGATGTAGGATATCAACACGTCTTAGTTGAAGTGGCGCCCTGCTCTCACCTGCTCCACGGGGTTTGTTTCAGTCAGTACATGCGATCGGAAGATGATGCAAGCAACATGATGTATTAGATTGCACCGTGTGTCCTCTGGTCATCAGACAAATCCCAAACTATGATTAATCTGAATTTGAAGTTCATCTCATTAGTGACATTTCATCTCAGGACCAGACAGATATTCATCTCTACTGAACTTCATAAAGTGAATTCATCTCGTTGGTTAACTCAGGAGATGGACGGAGAGGGAAAAAGAGACTGATCCGGCCTCCACATATCTGTCAGTGCTGACGGGAAAGCCTTGGCCACAGACCAGGACTAGACCGCCGATGTCTCCCACAAACTATCAGGATGTTTTACAAGCCGGCGATACATGCCGTTCCCTCTCCGTCTCCGTCCGTGACGGGGCCTCACGTCAAACCTCCGGGCCAAAATCTGCCAGTTTTAAGTTGCTCTGCTTCCTGGCAAACACGCCGACATGTTGATGATTCAAAGGTCATTCTCTTTAACCAGTAAGCCTCTGTGGTATCACAAGCATATCACTTCTTTAAACAAAATGGCTTTTTTTCAATGTTAAAAAGTGTAATTTAGAGGATTGGGTTCTACAGATGAAGTGCCGTTGGAAGAAGTCCTGAAAGCAGCTTCACTCTGTACTTTAACAAGCATCATGTTTAAAAGCAATATTAATATTGGTGAACCATTTGACCGCTCTAAGTACAAATTGTCCCATTCTTAATTTCATTAAAACATTTAAGGATAATGGTTCTTGTGTTGTTGTGATGTAGCCTTTTACTGTATATATATCTATATCTATATCTAGATATAGATATAGATATAGATATATATATAGATGCTATGCCTCTTTGGCAGTATGTGAAGGAGAAACTGAGACTATGAAATGTTCTCTTTGCACTGGGTTTAATGTCTTAGCTGTATAGAAGGAACACTACTTATTATTATTATTATTATTATTATTATTATTATTATTATTAAGAGTTAAATGTCCATAATTTTAAATGTTGTACAGAAAGGACTGTTTTTGTTTTTGTTGTTTAATGCTTTAAATTGTTTTGACATTGTTTTCTTGCTGAGAGTGATGAGAAGACACCGCTCTCGTGTCCGTGTGTGTGTGTGTGAACTACGGCGATGGAAGCCGGGAGGTGATTAGCCTAGCTTAGCATAAAGACAGGAATCGGGTGGAAACAGCTAGCCTGGCTTTCTCACCAGCACCTCTGATGAATGCTTCCTGATGAACATCTCGTTCATTTAATCTGTACACAGACAGAAATGTGGAAATGATCATTTGTGGAACTAGTTACACCCAGTAACTCCAAGTAAAACCACAAACTACTGATTGTACCTTCCTGTTTGTGCACTAATTAAATGAAAGGTGTTAGTCTCCTCACGTATCCCACAGACATGACGGTGATAATGACATTCACACCCTCAGAAAGAACCTGGATATTTCCCCACATGTTGTACTATACCTTTAAAGATGATTTGAATATAAAAGCATTTGAGCAGTGAGTTGTGTATTTTGTGTGTAAACTTGCCTTCAAAAGGAATTCTATAACTGTAAAGATCTCTTGTAGATCCCCCCACCCCCCCACCCCCCAACACACACCCATGGTATTTACCTAAATGGCTGGAAATTGAAATGAGAATTTGTGGTAATGTAATAAATAAAAAGCAGCAGTTGTAGCCGATGTGGAGGTCTCTCTCTGTCTGTGTTCATGTAGCATCCATCCTGTAATATCTCTGTATACCGAGTAGAGCGAGTAAAGAACAGAAGTCTCTGTTGGAGGGTTTCTCCTGCATCTGTTCCGCATTAGCCCGACAGACAATACTCTTTTTTCTCTACATGAAACAGTAGAAGTAAATCGTGTATCTCGTACAGTGAAAGCAGTTATATTTACCACACCGTTCCTTGTGGCCACCGTAAGTTGAAAACAGAGCTAGAGTAGATTTTTCCAAACATTTCCTCTAGAGGACGGAGCCGCAGAGAAGCAGCAGTTCAAGCAAAGGATTTAAAAAAAAAAAAGAAAAGTACTTGTACATCTGCATTTGACATTCTTTTCTGTTGACACCAAACAGAGTCTTGTTTCCATTTTAATTTACTGTGACACACAAAGAACATCACAGAGACGGCCGGGAGTCGTGCAATAACTCCGGGGCTTTTGGTAATAATTATCTGGAGGAAAAAAACAAAAAGAAACACCCAAAGATTTTGGTATTAAAACAAAGAACATTTTCTCAGCAGTCATATAAGGAATAAATTAAAACCAGGCTTTTCCCAGAAGTGTCACTGCGATGCTTCTAAATCTGTCTGACAGGAATCATATTTCTATTTTCTGTAGAAAATAGTTTTGTTTGTGTCTGTTTTATAAAATAGTGTTACGGAATAAACTCCTCTCAGGTTTCACGTCGGTTTGTGAGTCTCTGGAGCGACAAGCTTCACTGGATTAACCCCAAAACATCCCCATTCCTGATCCAAAGAGAGTTTAATGTGTCCCAGAACATCTCACACAACTCTGATCTGATAGAAACAAACACATGTTGATTATTCATCCAGTTAGTTTAGTAATTATAGATTCATGACGCAAAATATATGATTGATATATGAATTATATTTGTGATTTATTCACCGTCAGAAGTGTTCATATTATGAAAAGTCTCTTTAGCCTCATTCTTTTAGTTCTGTTTGGGACAGTAGAACTACCCAGCAGACATGTGACGTCAGAGAGACGTTCAGATCACGTCTGTAGAACGTCCGTCAGTCAGTTCAGACCCACTTTAGGACGTCTGGTGGACGTGTCAACTCAGGTTGACATCAATAGTTGAACGTTAAAAAGACGTTTAAAAAAGACATCGCAAAAACTTTCATTCTGGCTCCTCAGTGGACGTCTTCTGGACGTCGACAGAGACGTTAAATTGATGTCTTTTGGACGTGTCTTTGGTCAGTGGGTAGTTTGGTTCAGGTTAGAGTTAACCCCCTGAGGTCGAAGCTGCCGTATACGACAGAAAAGTACTCTGGTTACTATTTTTAGGTTATCTCCGGAATACGTTTTATATTCTATCTATTGAACGTCGTACGACTCTCACAGCTGAAGCAGAGCTATGAGCCGACTCCCCGACGTCAGCGCCTTCTTTCTGCTCTTTTTACAGTAATCAGATCGCAGCTATCAAGATAACGACGTACTATAGATAGAATATCGTCGGCAAACGACGATATTCTATCTATAGTCGTCTACAACGTCTCACAGACGTGCACGCTGTAGTCGTCTACAACGTCTCACAGACGTGCACGCTGCAGTCTACAACGTCTCTATTGCCCGACCAAGCTGAAATTTGGTCCGACTGTAAAATGAGCCGTGCGACTGAGAAACGGGCTAAAATCCAAAGGTGGACGTCCATCTTTAGTGACGTATCCGTCGCTTTCAGTTCACACGAGAGCTGCGGTAGCGGATCGCGAGGAGCGGTTACAATGTCCTATTTTTCTCGTCTATCGTCTTTTTTTTACGTCCGTAGCCGAGCAGCTAGCTAGCTGTGGAGGAAGAAGACGTCTCCGTTCATAATCCCACCGACGAAGAAGAAGCAGCGTCTCCCAACACAAACCCAGTAACAGCAGCGTGCACGTGTTGTGCAGCGTGCACGTGTTGTCCAGCGTGAGAGCCGAGTCCTCGTGTCTCCTGGTCTCTGGATGGAGATGAGGAAGATGAGAAAGAGGAGGAGAAGAGGGGGGGACAGAAAGACAATCAGCTCAGTGTCTGTGCTGTAATCCTCAGTGATCTGCTCTGATTCTGTCCTCTCCGGCTTCACGTCCGACGCTAAACGACTTTGGCTCGGCGGGACGGTTTCCCCCCCGAACAAACCGCTGACGGACTCAAAAGAAAACATTTGGAACAAGGAAAAACTCTTCTCTCCTTCTCTCCTTCTCTCCTTCTCTCCTCTGTTTTCTTCTCTTTTTTACAACTCTCCATCTGTCATCCCGTCTTCTTTTCTTTGTGTCCTTTCATCTCACCTTTTCACTCTATATTCCTCTTTATCTCTCTCTCTCTTCCTCTGTCTTCTTCTTCTTCTCTTATATTCATGCACATTTATTACCTCAATTATTATGTGTGTGTGTGTGTGTGTGTGTGTGTGTGGTAGTGTAAGGGGTTTAAAGTGTGGGTGCGTGTTGGTGACGTAACTGACAGGAATGCGAGGAGGAAACTCCTGTGGAAGTTTGGGATGTTCGGAAAGGGTGTGTAGAGAGAGAGAGAGAGGGAGAGAGAGAGAGAGAGAGACAGAGACAGAGAGAGAGAGAGAGAGAGAGAGAGAGAGAGGAACATCTCACCCCGCTGCTTGTTACTCTGACTGGAAAAGATAACACAGGCTGGATTCCCTTCAGTCTCCAGCTGGACATGAACACATGTGAGCTTCCAGGGTGTGTACATGGTGTGTGTGTGTGTGTGTGTGTGTGTGTGTGTGTGTGTCCTTTCTGTTTGCAAACAGAACTTTCCCATC
>CAKALU010065922.1:0-15241 GCA_916700995.1 Hozukius guyotensis
CAAAATGGAGCAGAGGCTTTTGTGTTGTTTATGACTGTGTATTTTTGATTCTGTGCTTTCTCGCTTCAGATTTGGGACATAGGAGGACAGCCTCGCTTCAGAAGCATGTGGGAGCGCTACTGTAGAGGAGTCAATGCTATTGTGTAAGTTTGTGGACACGACAAAGTACAGCAGGTGGCCTTTGTAACCATACATTTAATATTTGGCTTCCTAAGGTTGCTGGAATCCTGGAAAACTGAACGGAAATTACACATAGTAATGCAATACAATGCTTATTCAATATGTTTACTAGGGGTGATCGATCTTTTAAGATTCTGAATCGATTCACAACTTCCAATAATTGATTTTTAACTACTTTTTTTTTACTACCGCAGCTGTCTGCCTCAAGTGCACTGAATGCATCACGTTCAATCATTAACTGAAAATGAAATGTAACGTTAGGTCAAGCTGAACGGGTAATAATTCAACAACAATCGTAAGGAGGGCAGAGAATTCGGCCGCAAATGAGAGAGACACCGTGTCCTAACAGCAAGCATTGCGTTACGTCATGTAAACAAACCATCCACCTTTCAGCTGTGCGCTCCAGATCAGACTGGAGACGTAACCACTTTAAAGATGGGTGAGTCGTAGCTACTTGCCATCTTCCGACATTTGTGGACAGAAAACACGTTTAATATTGTGATAGGTGTATTTACTGGAAATGACAATATAGCCAACAGGAAGTAGGAAACTTTCAGGCGATCTCCCTCCAGTCAGCTGTCACCCTATTTAGGAGGTTGAGGTATTGTACAGATAACTCATTTCAACTTCATGAATCAGCTGTTGAACCTCATCCGTTGCGGCTCTTTCAAAGTGAGCGACATAAATAAATAGAAACAGGGCGTCCGACAAAAGTTCAGCTCAGCGTGCTGCGCAGTGCTGCTTTGCTCGCGGCCAGTTAGGACACGGTGTCATGGACATAATGCGTGTGATAAAAATCACACAAAATGCCAGTTTTACAGAGTTATTTTGTTTTTTAAATTGGCAAGTTTCTCAGAAATAAAAAGGCAGCAACCAATTTTGTTTATGAAACAAGCAGCATTTATATATTTTGAATAACTTTTTTTTCTTTAATCGAGAATCGATTTTGAATCGAATCGTGACCCCCCAAGAATCAAAATCGACTCGTAAGATACTGAAAGATTCACACCCCTAATGTTTACATGGCTTGGTATCTCTCCCTATAATTGTGTCATTACAAAATTCACGTCATAATAAGAGTTCAAATATTTGTTTTTTGATTTAATGAAATGGTTATTTTAGTGTTTCCAAACTCAAAGTATTTTTTTTTTCTCCCCCTTGCAGTTACATGGTGGATGCAGCAGACCGGGAGAAGGTGGAAGCTTCCAGAAATGAACTGCACAACCTTTTAGAGAAACCACAGCTACAAGGAATTCCCGTAAGAGAACACTCCTCTTGTGTTTTTGTTGGCCCAAAAAGCTCATGATGTTACAGCCTCACCTTGGTTCATCACATTGATTCCTGACCCTGATCACAAACACGGATTAAACTCATAATTAGTACTCACTGTAACCCTCAGGCTTGATGAAACACTAAGTGGTCATTTGAGCCCAGGCCAGGATTTCTTAATGAGTTTTCAATATCTAAGCTGACGTGCTAAAGCTGCGTGTTTCCGGCTGCTGTGACTTGACACCACAGTCAGTCTTATTTTTTCCCAGCAGTAAGGATTCTCTGATGGATAAAGCACATGGTTGAGAGAAATCCTTTAAATTGTCTGATCACACTGTGAGATAATGCTGATACATCGCTGTGCTGGATATTGATCAGCCCTTTTCTCTTTATTCCTCACATTTCAGGTTCTAGTACTGGGCAACAAACGGGACATTCTCAACGCACTCGATGAGAAGCAGCTCATTGAAAAAATGTGAGTACATTATTTTTGTTGATAATCCTGCTCAAACGTCAGGACTTTCTTCAGATGTAAAGTATCCAACAGTCATAACTAGTGCATGGTAAATCAGTGTCGGGAGTATTATGTGAGTCTCTCCCAGTGACACAGAGACACCCATTAAATGATAACCAGTTAATATTTAAGAAAAAAACACAAAGTGACGCAAAATACAGGAGGCGCTTTCCTTTTACTCCGGCGTTCCATTGAGCGAGTTGTTTCATTGAATGAGTTTTGGCGCCGCATTTCGAAGCGCTTTAAACATCCAATATTAATGTTTTGTGTTGTAAATATCTTTTATTTTATTTTATTTTATTTTATTTTAATTTAATTTAATTTAATTTAATTTAATTTAATTTTGGCTTTGCAGAAGTTCATTGCAGCATTTTGATCAGGTCACGGGTTACGCATCTCTTTACAGATGGATAGAAACACCACTGCAGATAGGGGGGGGGGAGAAGTTACAACATGGATTTAAAACATTGTTTCTATATCTATGAGTTACTGTCTGTTTTTCGCCGTCCAGTCTAGACGAGTCACATTTCTAAGTGAAAAGTTCGACGGCATATTTAGCATAACATTGACAGCATGCTAGCTGTGTAACATGGAGTGCATTCATAGTGGTTCATATGTCTTTTCACAAAATAGTTAACATATGCCATCATATGTTTTTTACTTAGAAAAAAACATATACATAAAGCTGTATTACATTCATAAATCCGTTTAATTCGCTAATTCCATCATGTTAACTTCCTGTGAAGGATGCTAGCATGCTAACTTCCTATGGCACACAGCGCATAGGTGCATATACGGTCTGTCTGTTATCTGCCGCAAAAGTAATACTCAAAGCAAATTATGGACTGAAAAAAGCGGAAGGAGTTTTGCAAACGTATCAGAGATCACAGAGGCTCCCATAGGAATGAATGAGCATCCGTTTGACTTGCATACACACACACAGCGCTATGTGGAAATGAGGATTAAGACTAATTTCCCCCTTGGAGGTTTCACATTTCCTACTTTCCTTTTTCAGGAATCTATCTGCCATTCAGGACCGAGAGATCTGCTGCTATTCTGTCTCCTGCAAAGAGAAAGACAATATAGGTAAAGAGTTTAAATGCTTCTACATCTGTGTTAGCCTGCTGAGGTCACAAATGTCTTAATATCCCTCATCCCTCCTCTTGCAGATATCACGCTGCAGTGGCTCATTCAGCATTCAAAGTCACGGAGAAGCTGAAACTGAAGCCCCCTTCGTCCCTCCCCCCCAGTCGCAGCTCTGGCCTCAGCCCCCTAATGGTCACGGGACCTCGACAGCCATCCTTTTCCACTGCCTCTGTGAAGTAATCCAGCTATCTGCTCACTACCGTCGCCACCTGCAACCACCCAGTACACTACCATAGCTGTGTAACCCCCCTGTACAGCACTACCGCTACCCCCGACTATCTGGAGTCTTGAGAAGTTGTTTCAGTAGAGGGTGGATTGTCCGTAACCCATCATGCCTTATCGCCGGTCATTACGGGCCACGCTTTGTGTCTCCGCTTTCTTTTAAGCTTCTGTTCCCTTTTCGACACGAGAATCTAATGACGTTAACGGTGTGCTGTTCCTCCAGCTACACTACGATGGACCTCCTCTAATCCCACATTTAAACTCCCGTTCTGTTGCTCGTCAACATTTTGGTGTTTTACGTGACAAAGTTGTGATTGTAGTTTTTAACAGTTATTTGCCAAATGACGATGGTAGCTCGTGCTAATACCTTCAATTCCTGATAAAAAAATCTTGGCAATCGTAGCCTGCATTTTATTTGCTGGCGTATAAGTATCTATTTTATTAAGTGACTTAAGTCAAAGTTTACACGTAAAGATGAGTAAGAAGGTGAGACTGTGAGTGGTTGTTGTGTCTGAGGCGAAATCCTAAGATAGGTCAGCGGAGTTTTTAAGTGCCTTCGGCTCCAATCAGACAGTTAATTGCCCAACGCAACTCCCAACCCGCTATTATAAATAAACACTTGGTACAGACGCAGCATAAATCCCTTGATTACACTTAACGCCACCCGTCGACAATCTCATTTTATGTTCTGTAATCTCATAAATTATGATGTCTGGGAGAAGACAGTACTGTACTAGCAATGAAAAACGAGGAATGAAGTAATGATGAAGCGAGGTAAAATGAGAAAAATGTTACATGTAGTTTGGTTGGTGGGTAATTTTGAATACTGTTTCACCTTGTAGCCTGTGACACTTTGATGTAGCTTGAAATGTGGGCTTTTTTTCTTGCAGTTCTCAGGTTGTTAAAGGATATTTAAAAAAAAAAAAATGTCTGAACACCGTATGGGTGTGCCTAAGTATCTGTTTCATAATCCCTATTTTGTTCGGGTTGAATAACAGAAAGCCAGTATTAGTCATGATGACGGAGAACAGTTCATTAATTCAAAGCGTTGGATGCTTGATGTCATCCATGCCTTGCCACACCCGGGTCTGAATCCCGTAGGGATGCACCGATCCAACTGTTTCAGTCTTGATACCGATAGCGATACCTGGGCTTTGGGTATCGGCCGATACCGAGTACCGATCCAATACCAGTGTTTATTACACGGTGTTGTTGAATACTCGATTCTGATTGGTCAATCAGGGCGTTCTGCCGTCTGTTATTTCTTTATAGCAGACCGTTGCTATGTATAACAGACCGTTGCTATGGGCGCAGTTCTGATGTCGGACTCTGGCGGACCGTTTTTGTTATCAAATTATTGATTTATTAAGTAAGTAGCCGTGTATTAAGAGGGATAATGTACAGCTAGCTCACTGTACATTATTACTTATTTAATAAGCTGTATGCCTCATTATGTGGAAGAGACTGGAATCATTCTTTTATGTGTAAGGCAACATCAGGCTTGACTTAAACATCGCTTTCCTAGCTTTGTAAAACCAAATGTAACAAATGAACACATAGATAACATAACATAAAGTTAGTGAATTGTTATTTATTATTTAAATAATGAATCCTACACCAACAACTTGGCAGATTTTTTTTTAAAATAAACAGGAATTACAGCATCAAATTGGTTAAAACCTAAACAGGAATCAAAATTCTACTATATAATGTTTATAGTATATAAACAAAAATTGAATTTAATAGATCGGCCCCATTGTCACCGATACCCGATCCAGCTATTTGAGTCAGTATCGTCCCGATATCCGACGATCCGTTATCGGTGCATCCCTAGATTCCTTTTTGTAGAAGCCTTAGCAGCCCGAGGACGACGCGGTCTCCTCTAACAGCGACGTATTGATTGACATGTTTCCTTTCAGCGACAAGACAATGATTTCTCACAGGTTTGATCACTGTATATTAATCTGTCCTTTGCTTGGCCAGTGCATCTTGATTAATTAAGTTTTTTTTCTCTGTGTGTTGCCGGATCGGGATGAGTTATCCCCTTCTGCTTCAATGCTGTATGTAAGCCCACATGGCTTGTAATGTTTTCTACAGATCCATCACAGTTGTCTCCCACGTTGTTCTGTGTCTGTTGGTGATCGTCGTAAATCCTAAATGTCGATTGTTGGGACCACAGCAGCAGTGAGGGGCTGTAACATTTGGGTGACTGTGTGGGTAATTTGGGGAAAAGCTTTGTTACCTGTGTAATAATAATAATAATAATAATATAGCCTATTTGCAATTTGTATGTGCATGTGCTGAATTTATTCACATCCAATTGCAGACTTTGTAAATAAGATTTAGCATTTTTATTCCAACAAATGCTCCTGTAGATGTCATGCATTCTTTCCCTGTGATTGCCTATAAATCTGTTTTTATTTTTAAGGATTTCAGGTGTGGTTTGCAAATTCTTTGGAGAGTGGTCAGTTTAGTTTGCCACCACTAGGTGGAAGCAGAGGACTGTGGAAGGATGATAGTAAAAGATGGGTGATTTAAAGTCTCTATGGAGTGTAAAAAGTTCTCTTTTGGTGTATCATAAACCTGCTTTCCTTTTTTTAAACTGATTTTATTTAGTGTCATACAAATAAATTGATCAATTTCAAACATGCTTTACAACAAATCTCATCAAACATTTTCAATTAAGTTCTTAAGAAACAGGAAAATAGTACAAGGAAGAAGAAAAAATCCCTGAATATATATTTAAATATTCTTCTTTCCAGCCAGATACTGAATTACAGGTTTCCATCTCTGCACAAAAAATATCCTTTTTCATTTGTAGTTGTGCAGTCACTTCTTCCGTTATGTTCATCTGTCTCAATCTGCTTTTCTCCTTTATTACATAGTGATTATTATATGGCAGTATTTCGGTGCAGGCCTGGCTGATGTCAATCTTAAAGAGTTAGAAGTGTATGTGAGTTGTGTGACTGATTCCAGCTCAGTTTTCAGCTTGTGTCACACTTATTCTTACTTGAAACTTCACAGCACCTTCATCCACACATCCGCATTTCATAAGGAGGTGATCATCAAGCAGCATAAATGCCCCCACAATTCCCTTGATAATTTCCATATGCAGGCTTAAAGTATTGATTATTATTGATAACATTTTTATTTAGACAAATATTTAAAAAAGATAATACATCCACAGAGCTTTTAGAAAGGTGCTGAATAAAAATACGTTTTTTCTGGAAAAAAATTATCATGATTGTGAATTAATCATTTAAAAAAAAATGTTGGCAGGTCCCAAATGTTTTGTTTATCTCTGTGGAAGATGTCTGACGTTTGGTTCCCACTTCTAACAAGACATGTTCAAACTTGCTGACCCTCCCAATTTTCCGTTTTTTCATCGCCCTCTCCCGGTTTCTTCCCGGTGTTACAATTCTTCCGTATTGCTCCAGATTTGACAAATTTTCACACTCTTTTTTTTTTCCTTTTTGTTATCTCAACCTGTTTCTGGCACTGTGCAGCATGTATATGCCCTACTGTTTCCTCCCAGACAACAATACAGCTACACCTAATGTTTACTGGCAGAAGAGAGCTGCTCGCGAGTCGCGACACAATTCGATTTGAGCTGAGCTCGTTTCACATCACAACGCGAAGCGCCAGAAGTCAAGCTTTGCTTGACGCAGCGAAAAGCCGCCGTGGCGCAAGCCATTAGAAATAATGTGCAGTGGTGCCATTGTCGGGTTGTGTCTGAAAGTGCCTACAGTGAGTGAGAGACGGAGAGTACTAAGAGAAAGAAATACTCAAGCAGGGGCAAAAAAATTTCTGAATGAACGAATAAAAACTAAATATTAGTTTATGCCAGAGATTCACACAAGTTCCCGGCAGAGGGGTGAATTATTCTATATTCATTTCTGAGAATTAAAAGTATTTAAGATTAAAAATGCTGTTGCGGTGTACTTATTATTTTGCTTTTTTTATTCTTTAAAAGTCACCAGAATACAGGAAACTAAGTCTCTTTCTGACGTAGGACTGGCATCACAGACCACCTGGTTTAATTTTGAAATCCTCCGCTTTTTCGAGGTCTCAAAGTTGGCAAGTATGGGCTTGTGAGCCAAAAGCGTCTCTATGTCATCAGTTAGTGGGGAAAAAATGTGGCAACGACTTGTTGTGAAGTGAATGCAATGGAACGGTGGAGGGAGAATGTGACATCTAGTGGCTGAATGTTATCAATAGACCCTTTAAAGAGATTTAGAATCACACTGCATGTAAATGAGTGGGATGACTGATTCCTGGTCAGTTCTTAGCTTTTGTCACGCTAACTCTTACTTGAAACTTCATCCACAAAACATTTCAAAGGAGGTGCTCGTCAAGCAGCGTAAATGCACCCACAATTCCCTTTAATTTCCACATGCAGGCTTAACTTTGTGCTACCTTTTTGTGGATAGATATCTGTATTTCCCATTAAGCAGCTATTGTTACTTACAGATCCCACAATGGATGATTAACACCTCCTTCAGTGTTTCTTGGCAGAGAAATGACTATTATGCATAGAAATGTAACACTGTGCTGTGCAGAATGTTAAGACAAGCGCAGGGAGTGTGTCACAAACCAGGGGGCAATAAAGCCAGCCGTGTTCTCGCAGCTGGAGCCGTCAGAGAGAGAGAGAGAGGAGGCCTGCGTGCGCTGTTAAAGCAAGAACACCTTAATTAATCTCATTTCTTAAACGCAGCTTTTAATGAACAGCTGCTGCCATTTATTGTATACCAGGGCAGTAGTTGGAACGTGTGGACAGATCTGGGTGTTATCCGATGAATGCCATGGGTCAGCGTAGACTGTGGTGTGTGTGTGTGTGTCCGCATGGGAACTTCTTATTTGCATGTGTGTGGTTTACATTTGCAGCGACCGCCAGGGATTAAGAGGTGGTTACAAACCTGCCGCAGGGATTTATGTGAGGAGGTCACGGAGAAGACCCAAAGGCGTGACACACTATTAATGTAGTTACACTCCATCACCAACGAGCTCATTAGGTAATACAACATGTTCTGCACCTACCACCTGTCACAACTCTGCTATTTGCATTTCTTAAATGTGTTGGTCAGTCAGTCAGACCTATGAATGAGCATTCATCACCAAAAATTACAAGGGCTGCTATAAATTGAATTATGGAATATTCCTCCAGACATGATTCACTCCCTCGTAGCTTTCACTCCGCTTAATTGCTACAACCCTCAGTTTAATAAATCCTCTCTAAAACCTTGATGGATGTCGTAGATTATGAGAATGTAACTCAACTTCCGACAGGGCTGCTCATAATGATTATAATCAGGAACACATCTACAGAGCACTATGGGGAGTCCGCTGTATTATATAATCCATTGTGGTCCAAATAATGTCCAAGTTTGAGCTTACTCTGAATTAAAGGGGACATATTATGCTTATTTTCAGGTGCATACTTGTATTTTGGGTTTCTCCTAGGGCTGTCAGTTAATTAAAATATTTAATTGTGATTAATCGCACATTTTTTATCTGTTCAAAATGTACCTTAAAGCGAGATTTGACAAGTATTTAATACTCTTATTAACATGGGAGTGGGCAAATATGCTTGCTATATGTAAATGTATGTATATATTTATTATTGTAAATCAATTAACAACACAAAACAATTACAAATATTGTCCAGAAACCCTCACAGGTACTGCATTTAGCATAAAACAATATGCTCAAATCATAACATGGCAAACTGCAGCCCAACAGGCAACAACAGCTGTCAGTGTGTCAGTGTGCTGACTTGACTATGACTTGCCCCCAAACTGCATGTGATTATCATAAAGTGGGCATGTTTGTGAAGGGGAGACTCGTGGGTACCCATAGAACCCATTTTCATTCACATATCTCGAGGTCAGAGGTCAAGGGACCCCTTTGAAAATGGACATGGTTATAGACATAGTTTTTCCTCGCCAAAAAAGTTTGGAGTGTTATTTAACCTCCTTTGCGACAAGCTAGTATGACATGGTTGGTACCAATGGATTCATTAGGTATTCTAGTTTCATATGATGCCAGGATCTTCAGCCCTACAACCTAAAAACAGCAGGTTAATGTGTTATAGACATTAGGGGCGTTAAAACAAATTTCGTTAACACGTTATCGCATGAACTTTGACGGCCCTAGTTTCAACTAGAACATGTTTACATGCTTTAATGTTCAAAAAACGCTTTATTTTTCTCATACCGGCTGTATTTTTTTGTATCTGTACAGTATCTGTATCTTTTTACCCTCTTCATCCCATCCCCCTCCAGAAAAACACAGTCTGCTCTGATTGGTCAACCGAACCAGACTCTTTGATCTGCTCCAGCTCTGCTCTAACTAGCTTTGTTTGCAGGTGTGCCAAACTAGCTGTTATGCAAATTGTGTTACTTGGTGACATCACCACGTTACAGAAGAAAAAGCAGGACTTCAAGTGAGGCATTACAGGCAGTTTGTGTTTCTGTGGGGGAGAGTAAATTCCCTTTGGCCTGGACTTTGTAACTTTGCTGACCTTTTACATGCACAAAAAAACTATATAACACACTAAAGGAAAGGGAAAAAGCACAATAGGTCCTCTTTAATATTTAACCTTTGCAACATGAAACAACTGTTTGACATCGCAGGCATCCTATTCAGCCTCCTGTCTATAGAACGCCTGCCTGTCTAATGCTCCTAAACGGTTCATGATTAAAGCTGCTGTCTCTTTTACATAGACGGGTTCACTCCTGTCTTTTCCAGCAAACAGCCCTGGACATTCTCACTTAACAGTCATTGTAGGAAACCTGCGCTTTACTATTGCTCAATCGTCTTGACAGCGCTCTGCGAACACTTTACACCTAGTTTATGCTGCCTCATAATCAGAGAGGTCACATTGTAATCTGTGTAAGTCACCAGGACATTTTTTACAGTGAGAAAATGTTTATTGTCGTTCCAATCAAAGATTCTGGGATGGCGTATGGTTATATGTTGCATGCTTGTGTGTGCATTTGGGTTTATTTAGCATGCACACATTAGTAACTACTGTTCTATCTCTATCAAGGCTGAAGCATTCCCATTTCCTTCCTCCTCTCTGTAGTTCCCTCTGTTATTATAAACAGTTTTTATATCTTCCAGACAGGCCTGCAATAGCATTTAGTCCAATCCAGCATTTAGACTTTTAAGATCATAATGTTTATGATATACAGCATTTACAGAGCACCCACAGAGCATCTCACTAAATCCCCCAAGCTGCGAACATGTGCTTCTCAAGGTGAAGGTTGTTTCATGTCTGATTTACTGCACCAGTATCAGCACGAGTTTTAAACGGCAAGATATTAAATCTAAAAATCAGCAGAGAATTACAAAGCGGATGCGGCCTGACTTGTTGTAATCTGAAATGAAGCACGGATGGAGGTCTACAGTGTGCTTTGCTCAGTGTTTCAGCACATTATGTGCAGCCTGAAAACAGTCATGATTTCACATTGGCCCAGGCAATCAGTTGTTTATTTATTGTTTGCCAGTAAGTCCTCTTTGTTCATGTGACAGCAATGACATCAGAGATAACTGTGGGGTAATTTGTCCCGGGATCTTAAAGCCTCTGTTTTATGAGACGTAAATAAGCTGTTCCAGAGTTGTTAAACTATAGTTTGGGGATTAGAGGGTTGAAGCCCCGGCATCGACAGGCATCGGCAAACACTTCATTCAGGTCCTCGTGTGGACCGTAATTTGGCACTAATCACTATGTGTGGAATGTCACATGATTCATATACAGAGCTGCATGGCTCACATCAGCATCCCTCACTGCTCTACACCCTGTAAAAGACAGATGGTGACATGCACACACACCCTGTAACAACCCAGCTTAATAAGACTCCATAGACAACATACATTCCTCAACTTAGCTGGTTAACCCTGGACATTTAGTGTGTTTGTTTGACCCAGTGTGATATTCAGTTAAGCTGCTTTTAAACATCTCATCATCTAATTTGATTGTTTTTTCCATCACATTTTGATGCTTATTTCTTTTTTTTTTAAGACAAGTAATACCAATATGAAATTTAGCTTAGAGCAGCAGCAGATAATTATTAGCTCTATCAGCAGCATGGCATTATGGATGGTAATGAAGGTCCCTTGGTTGGTCCACCACTTTTTTCCAGACCATAGACTGTATATAAGAAGTGGACGTAGTTATCGTGGTGTCACCCATTGGTTTGTGGACTACCGTTTTGAAGCTTTGAGTTTGACATTTTGGATGCGCCATCTTGTTTTTTGCAACCAGAAGTGACAGAAGAGGGTGGAGTTAAGTACAACTGAACGCTGAATAAGACATTCTAGGATACCAAAATGTTACAGTTAACTTTCATGAATTGAAAACACACTGTGAAAGGGTTAAAGTTGTAAGACGAAAACACGGACAACTCCCAGACCGGACAACGCCGTGGTAGCGACCTGTCATTCACAAGGTAGCCACGCCCTAAAGCATCCCCTGCTTTATGGTCTATTTGACTCTAAATGGGACCATAATTTACTAAATGAACATCATGCTGTAAAGAAGAAGACTTGAAACTAGCGATTGAGACCATAAACTGATGTTTACAATGTTTACTGAGGTAATACATCAAGTGAGAAGTAGGCTCATTTTCTCATAGACTTCTATACAATCAGACTTCTTTTTGCAACCAGAGGAGTCGCCCCCTGCTGGCTGTTAGAAAGAATGCAAGTTTAAGGCACTTCAGCATTGGCTTTACTTTTCAGCCGGATCTCATCAACTATTGGATGGATTGCCATGAAATTTGATCCACACATGGGAATTACTTTAGTGATTCCCTGACTTTTCATCTAGAGCCATCACCTGGCCAATGTCCAATACTGTGGTTTACTGTATGACCAAATACCTGCACGCTAATTAGCAAATGTCAACACGCTAACACGCTAAACTAAGATATGAACATGGTAAATATATTAGAGCTGCAACGATTGATCGATTAGTTGTCAACTATTAAATTGTTCGCCAACTATTTTGATAATCGATTAATCGGTTTGAGTAATTCTTTAAGAAAAAAAAGTAAAAATTCTCTGATTCTAGCATCTTAAATGTGAATATTTTCTGGTTTCTTTACTCCTCTATGACAGTAAACTGAATATCTGTGAGTTGTGGACAAAACAAGACATTTGAGGACGTCATCTTTGGCTTTGAGAACCAGTTGATCAACATTTTTCATCCTTTTCTGACATTGTATAGTCCAAACAACTAATTGATTAATTGAGAAAATAATCAACAGATTAATTGACAATAAAAATAATCGTTAGTTCCCTAAAATATACCTGTTAAACATCAGCATGTTAGCATTATCATTGTGAGCATATTAGCCTTTGTAGGCTACAGCTTGCATGGTTGTACTGTGGACTTTTGTTAGATAATAAAAACACAAGCATGCTGTTTCATAGAAATTATCATATGTTTAGATATACAGTAGGTGTTTCTGATTAATCAACTAAATATCCTAAATTGAAAACTGCTCAAACTTAGCCATCTTTCATGTTTTATACTTGTAACACTGAGGTTTTTTTAGCAGGTGTTGCTTTAGTTTGAGTGGCTGTGAGCTTTAACAGAAAATCACTGTTTGAGTGTCGAACGAGAAAGTTATTTTTTATTTGACGTAAACCATGACTTTCTCTTCTTTTTTTTTTGCGATTGTGGGAGTGCAGAAAAGCTGCTGAGACCTCCAAATGCAATAAATCCATTTCCACTCAGTGCGAGTAATCTTTCAGGTCCATTCTGTTATCCGGCGTCCTCTCAGATAGCCAGCTCTCCTGTGAACGCTTTCACACTCTCACCTCCCTGCCTCGCCGCTGACACTCTCCCCTCCTCAGATTCCATTAAAAATCCTAACTTCAGCTCCTGGGGCTCTGATCAAATAGGGCGGCTAATGCATTTTTCCTGCGTTTTGATTTTTTTTTTTTTTTCCTATGTACCTCATATTTACATATAGATTGAGTATTTATCATTCTGCATTTTTAAGGCAGATTCACTGTAGTCCACTTTATTAAACCATGTTGGATTTATGTATATTTAATGAAAAGTTGATGTAGGAAGTGTAATTCTTTGAACAAGGGAGTATACTTGGTATGTGGGGTGAATAGTAATGCAGGGGGCAGTGAACAACTGAACTTGTAAGTCTTCAGATGTTGGCGTGGTTTGGTCAGTTTTTTTATGGTATAGTGTCGTTTCCACCTCTGCTCTCAGTAGCTGCATTGTTCAAGTAACATTATGTGATTAAGCATTTAAATATCAATCCTCAGTTTCTTTATCCTGCTGTAAAAGCAGACGGAGGTGACATAGGTCATTAGACACAACACACAAGTCATAAAAGCTGGAGCAGGTTTAATATCGTCCATATTCCCTGAGGAGGTACCCTGCCATCTTTCTTCCACTGGGATGCCAACCACGTAGACGTACTTGTCAACCTTGAGACCTCAAAAATAGGGACGATTTCAAAATCAAAGCGGGGGTCTTCCACCAAAAATATTTGAGTTTCAGAGACTTTGGTTCCTGCTTTCTGGTGACTTTTAAAGAATGAAAATTACAAAATAATAAGTACACTGCAACAGCATTTTTTTTATATATAGGCCTACTTTTAATTTTACTTTTAATTCTCAGGAAAGAAAAATGAATAATTCGCCCCTCAGGTGTGAACTTTTGTGAATCTCTGGTATAAACTAATATTCATCAGTTTTTATTCATTCATTCATTTTTTTGCCCCTGCTTGAGTATTTCTGTCTCTTAGTACTCTCCATTTCTCTCTCTGTCTCTCACTCACTGAAGGCCCTTTCAGACACGATGCGACAACGGCACCACTGCTCTCTAAAACCCGTTATTTCTATTAGCTTACGCCTGACACGACGGCTTTTCGCTGCGTTGAGAAAAGCCCGACTTTGGGCGCTGCTCACTGTGATGTTGCGGCGAGCGCAGCTCAAACTGTGTTGTTTGACGAGCATCTCTTCCACTGGGAAACAACATTTGGTGTAGCTCTATTGGTGGAAACCGTAAGGCTTATACTACAGTACCAGAAACAGATAGAGATAAAGAAAAGGAGAAAAAAGCTGTGAAAATTTGCCATAAATTGGGAGAAATACGGGATAGTTGTGACCCCGGGAGGAAACCGAAAGAGGGCAATGAAAAATGGGAGTGTCCCTCGGAAATCGTGAGGGTTGGCAAGTATACGCATAGAGTCCAGAGAAATAGTTATAGCACAGTTGAAGGAATAGTTTGATATTTTGGGAAATACGCTTATTTCCTTTCTAGATGAGAGCATCAATACGACTCTAGTATCTGTCTGCTAGTTATGAACTACACACAGGAGGTGGTTAGCTTAGCTTAGCATAAAGACTGGGGATATGTTGAAACAACTATTCAGGAACATGACAGTATTGTTCATAAAGGACAATTCTTACACATTGATCTGATTATGTATTAATTTCTTCACTTTTTTGTCTCCTTATGTCGCGTAAAGTGACTTCATTTTGTGGCCCTATATCACCGTTCTATAAAACTGAGCCTCAATGTAATTAGACTGGATTATTCATTAACATACTGGTCCCTGGGAGGTCTTTAAACTACACAAGACAATTGTAAAATGAGGGGGAAAAAAACAACATGTCACTAAAATGTGTCTTTTCTGATAAATGTTGTCCAAATCCTCACAAAGGATGTCCTCGCGGTGCGCTCGCAGCCCTCCTGGCTGGAGGCTGGAGGAGTCTGCGGCTCTTTGTTTGCGTGCAGCATCAGGTACGAGTGTGTTAAGAGGACTTTAGGGGGGTCTTTATCCTTCAGTCACTTTGGCTTCAGGTTGACAATGGCTGAAAACCCTGTAGGTTGTGAATAGAGAGGCTGCCAGGACAAACGGTGCACCGCAGGCAGGA
>CAKALU010065923.1:0-15241 GCA_916700995.1 Hozukius guyotensis
TTGTGTGTGTCAAACTCCGACACACAGAGAGCAGAGGACAGAAGCCTTCAGAGAGTTACTCGCCAAACGGAAAATCTACCCGCATTTTGGCGCTTGTTAATTTCGGACCCTGATTACAGGGATCGTACAGTACCTTCGGTACTGTAGAAAAAGAGTACCGTCACGTTTCTAGAATTTTGGCATCGACTTGGTACCGAAGTATCGGTTCTCGTGACATCCCTAGTCGTACCACAGGAAAGTAGTGGTATTGCTGGTGACGCATCTCAGTGTGATCAGCCCCATATTCTCAACTTTTTCAGCGGCTCCACAGGCCCACCGCTGTTTGTCCCAACGCGCTTTGCCGAGGCGCTTTTGAAGCAGCCACGCCTGTAGTGACGCGTCTCGGTGATTGGGGCCTACTGTAACACAAGAATTCATATGCTAATTATGCTAATTTTACATAAATGTGTGATGATAGTTTGGACAGACATGGATGTAAACTGTAACTTCACAGGTTGGCGGAGGCATACATCTATGAGGCGGTAAATCTAGTTTTTGTTCAGTTACAGAACCAGAAACTTTTTTGTGTTTGTTATCTGATATTGGATCATTTCATCAGGAAGTTGTGGTTAATAATGGGGTTCTAGCTTTTGTAGTGAGTTTATTTAGTGCTTTTAGTTTTTAACAGATGCTCAAGGAGAAGCTCTGGTTGTCGTTTCTTTTGAAAAAGGACTTTGGAAATCCAGTTTCAGTCATCTTGAAGTATTTTTAACCTCATTGTATTGTTTCTGTTTGGATTATACAGAGACAAAAAGAGGCCACTTTGGTGAGAGCCTTTCCTTCGAGTATGGAAACCTAAGTGGTTTTAAAAGCAGGACTGGAGGATATTAAAGTTATTAATAAATGTTTATTAAAATCTCCTGCAAATTAAGTTGTGGAACAAATTCTATCTGAAAATAGTATTTAACATTTTGCACTTTATGTTGCAGTTGACGTTATTTTATTTAACGTGATTTTCATGTCGTCACGGGTTGTGTGTTGTGATTTGTCTAAGAGATCACGACTGGTGGTGTTTCTATGTGGAAAACCAACTCTCTTCTCATTTACATTCATAATTTTTGTTTGCATCTTTTGTTCAGCATCAGGGAGACAAAGATATCTTCTTAATCTGTCTGTTACTGGTGGTTGATCACTGTGGTTGCAGTTATTATCTTCGTGCAGCTGGTTTAAAGTGAAGATAAATATGTATTCGGTGCCAAATCTGAATGAGTTTGTATTTCAATGATATTGTAAAAAAAAACTTTTGAAATAGTAGTTGTGTTTTGTTTTACAATCTGCAGATGCTCTCTTGTGCATGACTCTGAATTCACAGAGCAATCACAGATTGCAGCGGCTGTAATCAGAGGTTTATTTGGGCCTAATCAAGGATCTGATTGGCCGGCCGGCCGGCTGGTCGGTCGCAGCAGTTTGACACGAATAAAAATGTTTGTCATTTTTCCGTCGGTTCTCTTTGCTGCTGGAATCTGCAGGATGTGTTTTGTGTTGGTTTCAGTTTTCAGGCCTTCGGTCTCATCTCCCGCTCTGGTATTTCTAGTAGCTCAACTGTTTGTTATTGTAACGCCGCTGTGGTCAGCTGTCTGTGTGTCTGTGTGTGTGTGTGTGTGTGTGTGTGTGTTAAAGCATCCTCCTGGTGGTGTTGTGTGCATTTTTGTGTGTATGTGTGTGTTGGCGCATATCTGTCTCTGTGGGATTGTGTCAGATTGTGTAGTGTATGTTGTGTATGTATGTGTGTGTTTAGTCAGTTTAATGGGGTCTTCAGCTGCTGCGTCTCCTCAGCTGTGAGGGGTAACAGGGTATCGGTAAGTGTGTGTGTGTGTATGTGTGTGTGTGCGTGTGGGGGGGGGGGTACTCAGAGACACGCGCCATCAGGGTCACAGTCCACAACAGACCGGTGGCAGGATTAGAGCCCGGCCCCAGGATTAGGGGCCCCTGTTAACAACCCCAGTAACCCACCCATCACACACACACTCGTCACCCTGTTGAGGGGCTCTGAGGGGGACGGGGGGGGGAAGTCTCCATCTCCGTCCCTCTGTGGGTGGGTGTCTGTCAGTCTTCCATTTAACTGTCTCCAAGGCTCCTCACTAATCACTGCTGTGAGCTAACAAGAGGCTCATCACGCATACTCATGCTCTTTTTCTTTTTTGCTCCTAGTAAAGGATAATTCAGTTTAATCACAACTGGGGTTATTTACATAGTTTTGACCATCAATATTATTGATAAGTTAAACGCAAAGGATATGGAAACACACATCACTACAGAGAAACAAAAGAAGGCACACTGTGAAATGTTCTGTTTAATAAACAAACATCCATCCGACTTAACAGACCGACGTCCTGGTTAAACTTTGACTGTAGTCGTGTGTGAACACAGTGTTCCTGTGCAATGAGGGATTATTAGTGAAATTTCAGTTGCGCTCACTATGGCTGGGACAATACACATATCTCCCGATTAGATACCATCACGATACTTGGTTGCCGATTCGATATGTATTGCGATTCGATATTACGATTTATTGTGTTAACGTTTTAACGTTAACACTAGACCATGGGAAAGAGTTGAATCATACACTTCTAGGGACTTTTACTTTGGAAAATATCTAAATTAATACAGTAAAAATGATGATTTTGATTTTCAGCATGTATGTAGTCAGAGATATCCTGAAGTCAAATATATCAGTTATTGGCAGGAATTATGTATATAAAAAAAATTCCAGCAACCCAAAAATCAAAGAATAAACACATTTCCCTCACAAATTAGTGGTATTTTCTTTTTAATTTACAAGAGGCATGTAATGTTTTATACTTCTGGTGAATATAATCCAATCAATCTTATTTCCATATATGTATTTTGTATATACAGTTCCCTTTGTTAACACCTTATTTTGAAAACCGGACGTGTCTACTTCCTCTAACTTCTCCAAGGTGGTCTCTAGGTCTCCCGTCATCTCCGTTCTCTTTATCCATCCATGTTCAGCTCCATCGGGGCCGTTTGAATGCAGAGAACATAAATGTCAGTATACATTTGACCACGGAGACGAGAGCGACGGCCGGCTCGACCGCCACGTTACCGCGATACGATAACGTTTCCTGTCTGTGACGGAGTTAGCATGCAGCTTTAACCGTGATGCCTAGCTCTGCTTTTCCTGTCAGTGTGTGAAACCCAAAGTGTTTCCATCCTTTACTGGATGTGTAGTGTTTACCACGCTGGATTTAACGTGTGAGGGTGCAGGTCGTATCTACGCCGCCCCTCCGACGTTTTCTGTTTTGTCGTTTTGGCTCGCTGCGGCCGGCTGCAGTTAGTTCTGGTTGACGGATACGGAACGGATATGACGTCACGATGGAGATGCTTTGGCTTTGGGAGCTCTCTTCTGACTGACAAAACAAGCACATATTTTGGAAAACAGCTCAATAATTATGCAGCGTGTAGCCATCATCTTTGCTGCTGAAGAGATGTTTAATCTGGTGCTTTAAGTGTCTCTCAAGGTTTTTGTGGAAAAGCATCTCTTTTCTTAAGGATTCAGGGATGGAGTGATTGAAAGAAAGAAGAAAAGAGCGAGGGTAATGAGGAGAAAATGAAAGAAGAGGTGCAGGAATAGAAAAAAGGGAGGTGTATAATTTTACGAGGGAGAAAAAGAAAAAAGGTGGAACAGAGAAATACAATTTAGAGAGAGAGAGTGAAACCTGGATGTAATTTGCAGGAGTGAGAGAGGTTTGGGGATAATTTGTCGACGGTAGATTGAAAAGGAAGAAGACCCCGGTGGTTGTTGGCCTCCTTCAAAATAAACACACTCCACTTTTGTCGATTTAGCACCTGGTAACCACGAACACCCCCCGACTCCAACAAAAAGAAGAAAAGGAGAGTACACAAACCGAGGCGTCTGTCATTTTTGGCCTCAGCAGAGTGTTTTTGTCTGTTTGTGTTTCTCAGAGTTTTTAGTTTCTGTTTGGCTCGGAGTGATTAGAGAGCGGCATCACGTTGTGATTGAGTGTGTACCCACATGAAAACACACACACACACACACACACACACACATCCAAGACTTTTGGATGCATCTGGTTTATTTCATCGCATCAAATTGACATATATACACACACACATGCGTTCAGGCTCTATTCAGTAAAAAGCCTCGTAGCCTCCTTCACATTTCATATGATGCCAGTATCTTCACTCTAGCTGCAAAAGATGGATTTTGCTAATGCGTTAAAGAAATTAGTGGCGTTACAACGATTTTGCGTTAACGCCTTTTTATTGCGTTAACTTTGACAGCCCTATTAAAAAATCTTAAATGGCATTGAATTCATTTAGAGCTGCAATGATTAATCGATTAGTTGTCAACTATTAAATAAATCGCGTTTCATGTGATGCCAGTATCTTCACTCTAGCTTAAAGAGGAAATGAAACGTTCAATCAAGTTTAGCTGGTTTACTAAATGGATTTCCACTCTAATGAACTATTATATAACAAACATGATAAAATGTCAGCATTTAAAAGAAAAAAGAAGATTTAGTTTCATCTTTTTGTGACAAGAGCGCCGCCATGTTACAAGTACTTACATTACAGAAAAAAAAGAGGGGACCCTATTGTTTTGTTCCTGGATGTAAAGATGAGTTTTACAATGTTAAAACCAAGGACAACATTTTATAAACTGACGCTGAAACGGAGATCGGTAACGTTACTGTAGCGCTGGCTATACATTTCGTTTACAGTGACTAACGTAAAACGCACCCCCCATGACGTACGTCCGAATTAGCTCGTTTTCTAACGGCAGTCATGTTGCTCCCATGGAGTACCAACGGTGTCACCGTTCTGCAAGTTTTGCAAATCAAGCTATTCTTTTTACGGCTATGCACGAGAAGAGACGCCGTAAACAGGCAACAGGTAATTCAAATTGCGGTAAAAACCCCAATTAAGACTCATATTGTGAACGTGCTGTATACCTGTCCAACGAATGCTCCTAAAACCTGAATAATATCAGCATATCCCACATGTCTTAATCTGAAAATGCTCCATTTGGAATAATCTAATTCAGAATATCCAAAAGGAATATGCTGTTTACATGACCCGTATCAAATTCACAAGATTGTCATATTGGTAATATAAGTGTGCATGTAAACATAGTCGGTGCGATAGAAGCCTACCCCCTTGTAGTCCTCACAGAGACAGAAGTAGGAGAGCACACAGAGTAAAGCGTTTTGTGTTTAGCCAGTAAACACAATCAGTGTGGAGAGCAGCGACTGATGAGGCTGCAGCAGAGGCTGATTCTCCTCTTGAGACGTGGCCTGCAGGCAGACAGTAACCCAATCTGAGAGAGAGAGAAAGACAATAAGTTGGAAGCACAGTGTTGATTTGAAAAAAAACAGAAAGATGAGCCTCTGAGCCCCCCGAGGTAACAGACACCAGGCTTTGTCTCCTTCTATAAATATCATCCCTCATTCTCTCGTTCTCTTTCCCTCTCTATCGTCCAGCTCTCTCTCTTCATCCTCCTCTCCCTCACCTCATTGTCTACCTGCTTTTCTCCCTCCCTCAGTTTTCTCTCATTATAGCTCTCTTTTCTCTTCGCTTCCTCGTTACTTTATTGCTCTTTTCTTTTCTCCCCAATTATATTCATTCTGCTTTAATAGGGCTCGCTATTGAACCCCAATACTTCTTTGGTACGGACCAAAATGTTTCTGCAGTGAGATTCAACAGAATTTTAATGAATCTGTACCAAGTATCAGATCTGCTTTTCAAATCCTTATCCTGTCATATCCCTTATCAAATGTATCTAGGTTTCAACATTTCTAAGTACGTTATAGATGATAAAGTCATAGAATCCGTTGATCTGATATCAGCTTTTTTGTGGCTCAGACAGCAGAGACACTGAAGCTTTGAGTTGCAGTTAAATTAATGTTCACAACCTTTATGAAAATGGGATGAGCAGCATGATTGAAATAACAGGTGAACACTTCTTTCTTCAGCACAGCATAATCTTTCATGAGCTACTATAATATTAAAGGGGTAACGCTTTAATGTTAAAATATTTAATCACATGATTGTCCATGATTAATCACACATTATCTGTTCAAAATGTACCTTAAAGGGAGATTTGTCAAGTATTTAATCCTCTTATCAACATGGGAGTGGACAAATATGCTGCTTTATACAAAATGTATGTATATATTTATTATTGTAAATCAATTAACAACACAAAACAATGACAGATATTGTCCAGAAACCCTCACAGGTACTGCATTTAGCATAAAACAATATGCTCCAATCATAACATGGCAAACTGCAGCCCAACAGGCAACAACAGCTGTCAGTGTGTCAGTGTGCTGACTTGACTATGACTTGCCCCAAACTGCATGTGATTATCATAAAGTGGGCATGTCTGTAAAGGGGAGACTCGTGGGTACCCATAGAACCCATTTACATTCACTGATCTGGAGGTCAGAGGTCAAGGGACCCCTTTGAAAATGGCCATGACAGTTTTTCCCAAGCCCCCAGCAAGAGCGCCGGTCGTTGATCCCAACTTTCGTAGTGGCCAAACGGCGGTACCGCAACTTCCGTGTCCATCACGTGATGCCGTCGGGCCCAAAAAGACTTTTTCCCATAGACCTACATTGAGAAAGAGACGTCTGTAACTCAGCAGATCATTTTTTTTGAGGTGAATCAACTCCACAGTACGAACACCTAAATAGCTCTTATTTAAAAACGTTTTTAAAGTTGTAAAACGCACTAATAGCTGAATCCAGAGTTATTTCCCTTCCTCTGTTCATGTGAGTGAGACCCAGACCGAGGCTGGAGCAGAAACCGTGGCGACGGCGTGACGTTAGGACCACGTGACCAAGTCATGTGACCAAGTGGACACTACTCCGGCAATCATCTCGGACGCTACTCCGCCAAGATCCGGGTAGTTTTCCAGACGGAAGTCGAGCCATTCAGGCTTCATGCACCACTGAGCAACTCTCATAGGAATGAACGGGGCCCCGCCTCCAACGCTGTTTCCAGTTCTTTTAATACATCCATGGTTTTTCCTTGCGCAAGTTTGGAGCATTATTAAACCTCCTTCCAACGAGCTAGTATGACATGGTTGGTACCAATGGATTCCTTAGGTTTTCTAGTTTTATATGATACCAGTATCGTCACTCTAGCAAAGCCGCTACAACCTCTGAAAAATCAATTGCGTTAATGCATTAAAGAAATTAGTTGCGCTAAAACAAATCTACGTTACTATCGCGTTAACTTTGATAGCCCTGGTTCATTTTGACAGTTTTAGACTACTTTTATTAAGGCTATGTTCTTGTGTGGATACTTTTGTTTAGACAACATTTAACGCTTGAGAATGCTAAGTCCAGTCCGCTGTTATAGCAAACGTAATAAGCACTGAATTAGCAGTTATGTCTACGCCAACGCTTTTCCAATACCAAACCCATTGATTAACCAGTCTGCATGCCCTAAATGTTCCATATTGTTATATCCTGTTCTCTCTCCGTTCATCCATCCCACTCCCCGCATACTGATCTCACACACACACACGTTGTGTATCTCTAACTATAGTCAGACTCAAGGCGACTGACATTACTGGCATCGCATGGATCATTCGCTGGTGCAGCTGCTTTTTCAGAGCTCGCGCTGTTCAATCCTTTGGCCTTGCACTACCTCTCCCACCCCTCCCTCTCTCTCTCTCTCTCTCTCTCTCTCTCTCTCTCTCTCGCTCTCTCTTGCTCACTCACACGTCTCCCGCCTCCTCCTCCTCCTCCTCCTCCTCCTCTCGCTGAGCTCTTCCAGAGGATGACTTCACGCTCTGGAAGAGGGCAGCAGCAGCAGCAGCAGCAAAGACTGGTGGCTACGCTACGTTAGCATCTAAGATCTCTTCCCAGCAGCGTGGCTTACGACCAACCAGGCACCTCAGCTGGAGAGAGGAGAGAGGGGAGGAGGAAGAGGAGGAGTAAGGGAAAAGCAGCGAGGAAGAATTTGAGGGGAGGGAGTAAGAAGGGGAGAGGAGGAGGAGGAGGAGGAGGAGGAAGAAGAAGAAGAAACAAGGAGAGGGAGGTTGAAAGTTTGATTGCTTCTGCGATGGAGCCATGCGCTGGCATAGTGTGGAGCCGGTGAAGAGGCGCTCGCTCTGGATTTAAGAGGATGACGGTTCAAGAGAAGAAGCTCGGACCGGCTGTGAGGAGAGCCACAGGAGGAAGGCAGCTGAGCTCCAGACGTCAGTGGAAACCCATGTTGCTGTGATGACTCTTAGTGCTGCTACCTTACTGTGATGTCTGTCTGTTGAACCCAACAATGCCTCCTCTCTTGTCGGAGTGTGACAGCTCAGCACGGACAAACCCCCAAAACCCCACAACCTCAACAGAAGCTCACGAGACTGAATCGAGCAGATCTTTTTCCATCAGGAGCCGGATACTTTCCACTCCGGGTTTGATTGAGGCTGTCTGTGGGCTCAGACCAGCTCAGTGATTGTTTGTTTGAGACCGAGGGGGTCACAGTGTCTGAAGAGACAGACGTCTCAAAAATCAATTCGCCATTTCGCTTCGGCTCAGCTTGCTGAGCGGTGGGAGACGCCAGTGAGTATTAATCCTGACGGGTATCAGCTGATCTGTCTTTGAAAAGCGGTGACAGGAGGATGAGGCAGGTTCACCTCTTCGTTCTTGGTCGGCGACTTTTCTATTTCAAAGTGGTGTCCTTTGCGGTTGATTAAGTTTCATTTAGTATCGCCAGAGCGAAATCAGCACTTGTATATTAAATTTCCTTCTACTTTATTCAGGGGATGTGACCTGTTTCTCCTTTCAGAGACTAAGTAAGAACATTCATCTGCATGGATTGAAAAGTCTTTAAAAGCGTTGAATTCAGTTCACTGAGCAAGGCCGTTATAAAAATAATGTGTGTATCCGCCTTGTGATTCGGACCGGCTCCAACATTTAATGGGTTCTTCCTTGGCCCGTGTTACACCCTTCCACCAAGTTTCATAAAAATCAGGGCTGTAGTTTTTCCGTAATCCTGCAAACAAACAAACTTAACTAAAAACATGACCTCCTCGGCCGAGCTAATAAAAGCCTTAGAAGGTAGGTTCACCTCTTCGTTCTTGGTCGACGACTTCTCTATTTCAAAGTGGTGTTCTTTGCAGTTGATTAACTTTAATTTACAAAACACATCGCAGTATCGCCAGAGCAAAATCAACACTTGGATGTGACCTGTTACTCTTTTCAGAGACTTAATATCAACCGGCATCTGCAGGGATTGAAACGTCTTTAGAGGCATTGAGTTCAGTTCACTCGGAGAGTGCAGACCTCCGCCAAGGCCGTTATAAAAATAATGTGTGTATCCGCCTTGTGATTCGGACCGGCTCCAACATTTATTGGGTTCTTCCTTGGCCCGTGTTACACCCTTCCACCAAGTTTCATGAAAATCAGGCCAGTAGTTTTTCCGTAATCCTGCAAACAAACAAACTGAACCAAAAACATGACCTCCTCAGCCGAGCTAATAAAAGCTTTAGAAGGTAGGTTCACCTTTTCGTTCTTGGTCGACAACTTCTCTGCATGTTCTTTGCAGTTGATTGAGTTTAATTTACAAAACGCATCAAAGTATCACCGGAGCAAAATCAACACTTATATTTTTCCTCTCGGATGTGACCTGTTTCTCCTTTCAGGGACTTAATATCAACAGGCATCTGCAGGGATTGAAACGTTTTTAGAAGCATTGAGTTCAGTTCACTCGGAGAGCGCAGACCTCCGCCAAGGCCGTTATAAAAATAATGTGTGTATCCGCCTTGGGATTCGGAGCGGCTCCAACATTTAATGGGTTCTTCCTTGGCCCTTGCTACACCCTTCCACCAAGTTTCATGAAAATCAGGCCAGTAGTTTTTCCGTAATCCTGCTGACAAACAAACTGAACCAAAAACATGACCTCCTTGGCCGAGCTAATAAAGACCTTAGAAGGTTTTTAAAAGTCTTGAATTTCATGCACAAAGGTCTTGAATATTTTCCCTACCTGCTGTAGACGGTGACATTAGTTTTAATTGCATGATTGTCCAAGATTAATCGCAAATTAATCACACATTTTTTTTAATCTTTTCGGACGGCACATGGGTGTTCAGCCTGGCATATTTAAATTTACACAAAAACATTAAGGATTTAAGATGGTACGTAATAAACACATGAAATCAGAGGAATGCAAGCATTAGACTATATTACTCACCTGGTTTATTCATCAACCAGTTCTTTTAATGTTGCTTCATGAAGTTTGACATAAACAAGTAAATAGATTGTTTTGATAGTTACCTCTCGTGATCTGTAAAATACGTCAAATAAAAATCCACAATTGTCATCGTCAAGGTAACGTGATATGTCGCCGCAAAGTGCCGTCCCGTTCATATTTATACCATTTTAAGCCCTCGCAGCCTCTCACACTCAACCATTTACCAGGTGACGTCAGTACAGGGTTCAGGGCTTAAGGCCTTAGGGGGGACACTGGGATTGGACCTGAGACTCGCTGCTCCGTAGGTGATCCTGACCTCTGACCTCCCCTGTGCAGGTGGTTATTAATCAAGAAAGGAAAAATGGGAACTCTCCTTGTTTCCTCTTCTCACATTACAAGAAGACTGAAGTGATCTGTGCTTTTTCAGTAAATCAAGTGTGCAGAACATTTTCCACACATTAACTCTGTCTGTCTTTTTCCAGCTGTGTGTACTTTATCCAAAAGTACCTACAGGTTCACTGATACGATTCCTCTTTTATACCTCAAAAACAGAGACTGAGGCATGCACATGTTCTTCTCTCATCTTGCAGGTGCACAGGAAGATCCGGGAGGACTCGGACATGGCCCAGGACTCCCTGCAGTGCCTGGCCCAGCTGGCCTCCATGCACGGGCCCATCTTCCCCGATGAGAGCGCCCAGGTGTCCTACCTGGCCCACCTGGTGGAGGGCCTGCTCAGCATGATCAACGGGTCAGTGTGTCTCTGTGCTGGAAATCTGAGCTTATCACAACTCATCTCAGTTCTGTGCTCAGTGCTTTGTAGTAGCTTATAGTAGTAACTAAAATATGGGTTTAAGAATGGAAATGTTGGTCTGTCACCACTTTGGTAGTGGCTGAAATATCTCAACAACTATTGGATGGATTGGCATTAAATTTGGTGCAGACATTCATGGCTCCCAGAGGATGAATCCTAACGACTTTGGTGATCCTCTGACTTTTACTCTAGCGCCACCACCAGGTTGACAGTTGTAGCGTTGAGTGAAATGTATACTGCCTGTTGCCTGTTTACGGCGTCTCTTCTCATGCATAGCCGTAAAAAGAATAACTTGAAGAAGAGTTTTTGCAAAACGGTGACGACGAGGATACACCACAGGAGCGACATGACTGCAGATGGAAAAGGAGGGAAAATAAAGTTATCAAGGACGTATGTCATGGGGGCGTTTTACATTAATCAGAGCATGCACGGCTGCATGTAAACAGGAATGAAGTTCATAATGCTAATTTTGGGGGAGTGTTGCTAGCTACTTCCAGTCCATACTGTAGGCCGTGGTGAACAGGTGTGTTTTCAGGAGTTCTTTGAAGATGTCCATAGATGATGCATGAAGGATCAGTACTAGAGGGGGCGAAGGCGTGGAGGGATTTGTAGGAGATGTTTGAGATGCAGGATCTTGACCGGGAGCCATTGAAGGTTGATGAGGGTGGGGGCGATGTGCTGCCTCTGGGCCTGATGCAGGTGAGAACGCTGGCAGCTGAGTTCTGCACATACTGGAGCCTGTCCAGGTCTTTGCTGGCTGGGTACCCTGGACAGGACTTTTTTATTGCAATAATCCAGACGGGAGGTGATGAAGGCGTGGATGAGGGTCTTGATGTGTGACTGGAATGAGAAGGTGGAGTCCAGAGTTACACCCAGGTCGTGGACTTCTTGGGATGGGCAGATGGAGCAGTCGTCCACATCGAATATTGCATTGCTTTCGAAGCAGCAGCAAATATTCAACTATTTCTATTTCTATCACGTCACATTAATCTGCTTTTTCTGTTTGATAATTTGCAAAACCTTCAAAGTAATTTCCACCACACTAACAGATGGAACTAATTCAAACCCGCCCATTGAAGGCAGCTCCCCCGGGGATGCAGAGGTTATTACACACCGGCTACAATAAAATAAATGAACTTTCTCTTTGCTAAATGAATCTTATTGTGCAGGGATGCATTGGGAAATAAAGACATAAAAATCACATGAAGTCAAAGGACAGAACTTGGACTACATTTCTAAAATAACAGGTGTAATAATATTGTGTAATGAAGGCTGCCTCTCTGCCTTTTGTACATCTAGATTTAACGCTTTTCTATAAAACCTCAGCTGTCCATTTCTGCTGCTTTCCAAGAGCAGGATCAGTAAGCACATTTACTGTTCTATTGCCTTGGCTACAGTCTCGGTAGCTGTTTATCTCCCTCCAGTATCTCAAGGATTTCATGTTCCTTAAATTCAGAGACTCAACAAGTGATGGAGGCCGACGTCAGCAGCAGTGTGACTCATACTGTTCTTTATTTACAGGAAGTAATTGCTTGTTGAGTCTGTGTTTTTAATGGCCTCTGATTCTAGCCTCTGTACACTCTATGGGAAACTGGCTGGAGAGGGACGAGCGTGTCTTCCAGTACAGTAACAAATAAGAGTTAACCAGGAACTTATGTTTTCCTAGTTTCCTCCTATAACCGGATCAAATTATGCCTTTATTCTTCTCACAGAGACACTGTTTATTCAACCAGAGAGGAAAAAATCATCACTAGCAACCACTCAAACACTGGTAAATACTGAGTGTGGGTGTGTTTTAAGAGTATCAAAACTATAGTAGTCGTCCTCGTAGGCGCAGTTTGAACTTTAAGGTTGTGGGTTAAAAAAAAAAAAATGACGTAAATAAGGTGGCAGCAGTAAATATCGCAGTATAAAACCTGTTTTCTGTTTAAAAAAAACACAAACGTCAGAAGAGAGCAAGTACTACCCACCCATCTTTTAAGTGGTTACGTCTCCGGTCTGATCTTGACAGCACAGTTGATAGGTACGTGGTTTGTTTACATGGTGTAATAGGAGTGCATATTTAACGGTGTGTGGACAGAGAGTGTCCGATGTTAATAAATAAAATAATACAAAAAACAAAGAGAATAATCATACAAACAAGTGGACAGCCAGAAAATAGTAATTATTTACATACAATGAAAAGCATAAGCAAAAGAAATTGTCAAACACTTGATGCCTTGGTTTACATATTCCAAAAGGAGTGAGAAGAAGTACAAACATATTTAATCCCACCTCTTCTCCATAAGTCATTCATTGATAATTAACCAGCTTCCTTATTGAGCTAAACATATACAGTACATTATATACAGTAATTAATTTTCCTAAACTTGTCTAAATATAATAATTATTACCTTATATATAAAATATAGATTAATTACTGATATAATTATCCTTATCAAAATATAAATTCATTATCAATCAAGAACACCAATTCATTACTTATAATGTATCTTAAAAAATTAATTACTTTCATATTTATCTTAAACATATTGACTAGTTGTTATTTTTTCATATATGCAAAATATAACTATAAATATATAGTTATTAGGCTATAAGTAAATAAAAAAGTCACAAATTTATCTTTCTTAGATTATTCCCTCACCTTTCATTTCAAAAAGCTGACAAAACAAAATAAACTACAGTGTGCAAATGTCTGGTAATCATGTCACCAGAGTTCTTCCTCATCTTGGGTTGGTTGGGATGCCTCCTCCTCTTCCTCCTGCTCTGCATGTACAACTTCACTCTCCTCCTCCATGTCTGCCCAATTCACGTCACCTTGCGAGGCAGCTGGATCCGCGAGATCACACGCGAATCACAAGATCATGCAAGAATTGCTGCCGCGGTGGAAACGGTATTGGCAAATCTCTACCGGTGGACACATTTCTACCATCATATCGCCCAACCCTACTTTCATCCACAACTTAAGAAACTAATGTTGAAATACAGTTTAGACGCCTAGACGAAATTTATATTTCACACATTAATTCTCAACACTTCTAAAAGACATTTCCCGCTGAATATGAAAGATTCCTTTTAAGAAGTTAAAACAATATTGGAAATCAAAAGACGTATATTGTTCACATTGCTTCAACGTGTCTCACAACTATATGGTTTCATTTTTACGCCGATGATACTCGACTTTATCTCCCTGTCAGTCCTGACGACGCTTGCCGCGTTTGAGGAAATTAAATATTGGAAGTCTCGTCATTTTTTCCTTCTCAATGAGGATAAGACCTTCTTCTTCAGTGGATGTTGATGAGAAATAATTTTAGATTTCCATCCCCGCTGACCTTCAGAAAGTTATTCAGGCCTTTATTTCAACCTGCCTCGACTGTTATAATTATATTCTGCTCTCAATAAAAAAAAGAAGTTGGTCCAAAATGCAACTGCACGATTCTTTCTTAACAATAAGAGAACACATTAGCCCCATTTTATTATCCCTCCGCTGGCTTACAGTCGCTCTTAGAATACAATTTAAGGTTTTACTGTTCAGTCATAAAGCCTGAAATGGATTTGACCTATTTTGCCAACACACACATTTTGCCCCCTAAAAAAAAAAAAAGGAACAACTCAACATTTTAACTGCTCTGCAGCCTCTCTGTGCTCTTTAAAACGTCTCTTTAAACTGGCATTCTGTGCATGCAATATAGTGAACTAATTCTATAAATACCTGAGTTCGGGTATAGATATCAAAACAAAACTTTTTTGATACCTTACAATAATATGAGAGCTAAATTTCTCAAATGTTAAATGTTGTCAGAACACAGACTTTGTCTAAATTAAATAGTTAAACATTGACAACATTTTTAATTAAATTGGTAGCTGTCTGTTCAAAGAATAAGTGAACAAGAGCACAAATGTGACCAGACATTCAGTGCCGACTGTGCTACAAACTAGGGCTGTCAATTGATTCACATTTAATTTTGATTAATCGCATGATTGTCCATAGTTAATCGCAATTAATCGCACATTTCTCATCTGTTCAAAATGTACCTTACAGGGAGATTTGTCAAGTATTTAATACTCTTATCAACATGGGAGTGGGCAAATATGCTGCTTTATGCAAATATATGTATATATTTATTATTGGAGATCAATTAACAACACAAAACAATGACAGATATTGTCCAGAAACCCTCACAGGTACTGCATTTAGCATAAAACAAT
>CAKALU010065925.1:0-15363 GCA_916700995.1 Hozukius guyotensis
AGAAGTCTAAACAGCCAGAATAACTGAAAACACCTGTGTAGCGCTTCAGAGGCTTTAATACCATCTTTGGTTACTGAGCATTTCTCAATACTCTCTATATCTCTATATAGTATATAATTACTCTAAGTATGTGTTGTAAATGTGTGTCGACAGTTGATTTTGCAGAGACACACACGTTTGTACTTGATTATAGTGCATTCCCTACTCCTTAACCGTAACTCTGCCTATTCTAACGTCAATTCTAAAATGCAAGTTAGCTCTAAAACAGCCGTTTGAAGAAATGAGGACCAGGCAGAATCTCAAATGTACCCGTATGAGTTCATGTCTTTGATGGGTTGAATATTGAGGCTACTGACCCAGACTCACTTTTTTTTATGTTTTTGGAATTCACACTGTTACATGTTAAATTGACATGAATTAACAATGAGGGGGGCAAAATTCATTATAAGATAATCCATCAGCCTCAAGACGCCACCGTTTAGGAGGAGAGGGCCCGCAAACTTTGAAGTAGCGACCGGACGTAGCGATCGGAGGAGCGCTGAGAGCGTGCTGCAGGTTGATCAACACAGAATGCATGAGAGCCTCACTTCATTATATTCTGAATTGTCACCTGCCGCCTGAATTTAGTGTTTTCTTTCACATGAATAAAAACATTGTTGTTGCGCCGACACTGTGTTTAACTGAGGAGGAGGACTGCTGCTGCGGCCCTGTGTGTGTAACAAGCAGAGTGTACGCGTGTTGGGAACCTGCCTGTAGATGCATCTTACTATCTGAATAACGAGCCCTTTAAATAGCAGGAAAACACTGCGCCAGACTTTAGACCAGGTTTTTGTTGGTCAACGGCGCAATCGCTTTCTGCTGCCTCAAGATAGCAACACGCCAAGAAAGCGCCTGACCACAACTCATGTTAAGATGGGCGCATATACATTTGCTACTTACGCAACATGGGCGCGAATATGACGACTGCGTCGGTCTGAAACTAGCAATGACAGTCGTGGGATGGATCCCCACATCTCAACAGATCATGATTCGCTTTATCTATCCATCTTCCACTCAGCCCTCTGTGTCGATGAACCTTCAGCTGTAAAATGTCATATTTATTTGTGTATCTGACCACATGACGTCCCCCCCTCACACTACATGTATTAACTCTCAACCATCTTTTGTTTTCAGCTGCCAGAGTGATGAGATTCAATACGTTGTTTGGTCTCAGAGGGAGATCTCTATTAAGATAGGCCTGAGTGACTGCAGGCTTTAACAGCTGAGCAGCTTCTCTGCAGCCAATAATGGGATGTGATTCAAACCGGGCCGAACCCGGACCGGGAAGCAGACGAGCACAACACAGCACCGGCTGAATAAAAACCCCTGGGAAGCTGTTCTGCTTCACAAAGCACTCTTCTGTATTTATGGTCTATTTTGTCCTATTTATGGACTCTATTAGAACAAAGGGCAGAACATTTTGTTTTATTTATTTCACCTGTGTGTTTACAGGGAAGCTTTGCTGTGCGTGCATCCCTCTCTTCAGCACCGCCTCGCTTTACTTTCAGGCAGCTCAGCGTGTCGGGAATCCCACAGCGCTGAGAGGATAATGAGAATGTTAAAGTAATAATGATGGACTTTTTACTCATAATACACTTTCTGTGCTATTTAAGAGTCTCCTAGCAAATGTCTTGTATACACAGGAAGTGATGTGTTGGATGCATAGGCGGCGCTATTAAGAGGCTAGGGGAAGATTAGCTTCCTCAAAATTAGTTTAATAATGAACCGAAAATATAACATATATATAATATAATATCAGGGTTGGCCGCCCGGTGTGGGAGGATCCTCTCGTGGGACCTCTCCCCGGCGCTGGCTGGCCTTCGCCAGGTACATTTCCTCCATGGTGGTGCACCACGACCAGCACGAGGTCGGCTTGGAAAGGCCCGGGGGTGAAGTTGGCTCATACCTCCGGCCTTGAGCTCTGCAGCACCCTTCTCCCGGACCTCGCCGCTGTGGACTTAATGCCTGCTGCGACCTCTCTCGCTGGACAGGTCCAGAACAAATAATAATACCTCTGTGCAGTGCCAGTGTTTATACGCTCTGACTAGACTGAACATTATTCTTCCATCGGTGAAAGTACTTGGGTTGGTTGAATTTGTGCCTCAACAGTGCTTATAGCTTACCACGGCTCTTGCCAAATATCATCTTGGTGTAACTTTTCCAAATAACTCAACCAGTCTGCAGGCATGTATTTTACAGAGACCGGCACTTTAAAAAATGGGAGTGGAGAGCTGAAGGACACATAATGCAATCCTCATGCAATGAGTCGGACAGGCATCCTCCTCCTGCAGGTTCCCTCCGAGTTTCCAGAGACAGAAACTCATCTTTCTGCACAACTTATATTCATTTCAGTAGACTGAGAAAACAAACTTTCTGTGATCTGAATTTACAGCATTAATCAAACAGTGAAATATTAGAAGACGATGGTCCTCTTTTCGACACCCCTCTGTAACACCAGAGGTGTACTCAGATCTTTTACTGAAGTAAAAATAGCAGTACTACAATGTTAAAATACTCTGTTACAAGTAAAAGTCCTGTATTAAACCTTACTTAAGTCAAAGTACATACGTATCAGCACCAAAATATACTTTAATAAATAAATTACCCATTTTATTTATGTATGCATTTATTGATTTTTTAATCTATTTTATATTTATTTTTAAATGCATGATTTTCCCTTTGCATTTCACCCCTTACTTATTTCCCCAAATTATTTATTTCTGTATTCTTTTCTTTATACATTTCTTTTTATGCATTTCTGCCTCACCTTATGTAAGTGTGGGGGATGTCATTTGTATATATACATATATATGTATATATATATATAAATAATATTATAAAATAATTAATTAATTAATTAATTAAAAAAATACAAAAATAAATACATCCCAAAATAAATAAATACATTTAAAAATGTATAAAATAAATACATGAATAAATCAAAAGGAAAATTAAACAGAAGAGTAAATAAATAAAGAAAGAAGCAAATTAAAGCAGAAATATCAATTTATGTCACATCTTATCAACTAATTAATGACTACATTTATTTCTAATATTATTTTTGCTACATTTAAGGACATATTTATTCATTTATCGAGTCATTTTTTTAAAATTGGATTCATTTATTTTTGATTTTGGCAGGTTGTGTCCTCCATACTGCCCTAGGCCTAGTTCACATATATGGATGCGCCAGCCCTGGCTGTTTTGTGACACTGAGCTGCATCCAGAGAGTAAATCTATACAGATGATAACGTTGGGATTGTCATTTCTGTTTGAGCTGCCATACTTGCAGTCCAAATAAAGCATGAGCAGTTTCTCTAATAATTCTCTGTTTTGTAGGTGTTTGAGAGCAGCTGCTATCCTTACTATCCCAGATGCTTTCAAAGCATCTCTGTGTCAGCTCTTGTATTCTGGAAATGTTCCAAAGCTTTTGCACGATTTTTTATCTTTGAAACTTTCATTCCCTCCCTGAAGCTAAAAACACTGAAGACTTCGTTTTCAAGCTTAAAAGCAAAAAACACCCGGAGGATCAACACAAAGCATCCTTACTCTCACTTTATGTCAGCCGGTTCTCTGCTTGTTTTGTCTCTTTCTTGTTTTTTCTTTCATATTTTTTATACAACAAAGTGCAGAATGCCCTACTGTCTGTTTTATCCTCTTCATCTCTAAAAGTATTCTCAGCTGAGATTCCTCGCCATCAGCATCTGTCAGATTATCAGGATGTGACTCAGGGTGGTGAGAACACGTGTGAGACATGTTCCAGCATCATAGGTTGGCTTCTCCTTAGCACAGATATCTGGCTTTGTGGTTGGAGAGTGGGGGAAGTGGATCTGCTCTTCTAGCCTCGCTCGGACACCTTTCAGATGAACATGAAAGCAGATCTGCCGCCATGTTTCCGTCTCCCGTGAGAATCTGACCCGATGGCACCGATGACGAGCATTAAGAATAACTAGCCAGTCTTCTCACAGATGGTCTCCTTTACTGATCTAGGTCATATAGAGGCATCAGTATTACATTGAGACTGTGTCATAAGCAGCTAAAAACTCCTCACAGTAACTTTAAGACTGAAAACATCAATAAAGAGCGTGTGCTTACTTGGAGGTCACATCATGACTTTAATCAGCATTTCACAACACAGAACCAAACCACAAAGTTTAATGTCCACGTTGTGCAATTTACTGGAGACGGACATCGTTCCTGACGAGGCTGGACGGATGATGAATAGCTAGAGCTTTCCTTCACTCAGAAATCAGTGTGAACCCTTCTTACATCTGATTGGGGAAACACACAACTCGCTGAACTGCCATTAGTCTTTTTTTCAAATATATACAAACTTATTTTTTGTTTACCGCTCTTGACTGGCTGCACGCCTGCAGACATGAATGATACAAAACTAAAATCTTGTTTTGGCTCTTGGTGGTTTTTAGTTTGACATTATTTGGTTTGAGTGTTAGATGAGGAGATTGATACCACCATCATATTTGCCTGTTAAATCAGAGGCTACAGTGACAGGAGATGGTTAGCTTAGCTTAGCATTAAGACTGGAAACAGAGGTAAAACAGCCATCCAGGTAACAAAGGTAACAAATCAATCTACCAGCATCTCTAAGGGCGCTTTCATTAGCCAGTATGTATTCCATTTTAATCGAACTTTGGCAGTTCAACCTCTGGTGTGGTTCCTTTGGGCGGTCGTGAACACAGTAGTCCGAACCAAAACAAGCTGAGACCGCTTGTGAGAGGTGGTCTTGGACCGTTTCTAAGTGAACCATGGTACGGTTCCATCGCAGTGAGAACATAATCCGACCCAATAGCAGGAAGTGAACCGAATCTCAGGCTGCCTGTGTGATTATTTGTTGAGATGGACGCAGGTAAACGACAGGTTAACATGAGTGGGAGAGGACGGACCGGGAGTTCTGCAGAAGTCTGATGTTTGCTTAACATCTGGGCCTAAAAGAACATACAGAATATGATAAATGAAGCCCAAAAAGATAGTGATGTTTATAAAGTTATTGGAGATAAACTGGAGGAGAAGAGATTCGGGCTCACAGTGGATCAGTCTGGAGTCCGGACCTGCTCCTTCGTACACGCCCCTCAGCAAACCATTTTTGTATTTGGTCCGCTTTAATTTGTTCTCTGTGAAACCGAACCAGACTAAATAGAAAACAAACCAGTTTCTGTCTGATTCAGACTAGACAAACAGACTATGGCTTGTTGCTAACCATCTCCTAGCTGTAGCCTCATATGCAGACATGAGAGTGGTATCGATCATCTTATCTAACTCTCGGCAAGGAGGCAAATAAGCCTATTTCCCAAAATGTCAAACTACTCCTTTAAGTATATATTGGCAGCTAAAGTTTTAAATGAATATTCAGGATAAAGTTTGTATGTGATGTTCAGGATGATTTCTTAGTTTTTCAGTGGTGTGTATGGATCAAAATCCTTCTGCGTCTCTTGACCCATCATCATGTAAATGGTTTCTGATGTGATGTATTACGGCCTCTCTCCTCTATTGTTCGGATGAGTAACTCAGACCGTCTTGCAGGACCAGGTAAAGCTGAGATGAGCGTGCATTGTAAATCAGATGTACCAGCAGCCATTGAAGGAGTTGAACAGGAGGTTCCTGAACTATTTCATAGGCTCATATGAATTCTCTGTGCACCGAGCAAAGGTGCCAATTTTTCTGTGACATTTTGTCTTGATGAGTGACGGGGGAATGGCATGTTCCTGAGTTAATGAGATTTATCCAGAAAGGCCAATCTGCTGATCGAATGCCATTTCTTCCTTCTCCTTTTTAAATTGATCATTTAGTGGCCAGAACAGCAGACTTTCCCTCACAGGCTAAACAAGAGGACAAGACTCTCCAACTTCACATCTATTAACAACAATCCAACAATCTATTACAGGAACCCTTCAGGAACGAGGGTTATTCATTTCACCGCTACAGTAAAAAGCCGATTCCGCTGGGAGCTGCAAAACATGAGAGCTGACAACATGACGGGACTTAAAAAAGAGGCACATAAGCATCCCTTTACCTCGAGTGAGCGCGACAACATCACAGACAACAGATACAAGCAGGATTTCTAATTAGAGGAGAGATCCAACAGGAACGTCTTGGGAAGAGGAAAACCGGGAAAAATCTGCCAACTTATTCATTTTCCTTTTTTGTCTCAGGTCAGATGTTTTTTTGTTTTAAAACAGTCCAGTAAGAACGGATTAGCAGATGCTATCTCGGGTTAAAACGCGGCAGAATTTGGATGAAAATGAAATATTTTAAAGCCGTCTCGACATTCAAATAGTCATTGAAATCATGTCAAAGGAAGTGTGAATCATTATGTAACGTAGATGTCTAAAATCCTTTAATGCCTTTTCATCAAATTTAGCCTGGTTTTAATGGAGGTGTCTAAAACATATACTGTACATAAGAAGTGGACGCAGTCTCTGTGACATCAGCGATTGGTTTGTAGACTACTGTTTTGAAGCCTCGAGTTCGGCATTTTGCCCATCGTCATCTTGGTTTTTGGCCATCACCATCTTTGCTTTTTGCAACCAGAAATGACCCGAGAGGGGGGAGCTAAATACAAACCAACGCTAAATAAGACATTTTTAGGTGACCAAAAACACGGACAACTCCCAGACCGGACAACGCCGTGGTAGCGACCTGTCAATCGCCCTAAAGCATCCCCTGCTTTATGGTCTATCTGACTCTAAATGGGACCATAATTTACTAAACGAACATCATGCTGTATTGAAGAAGACTTGAAACTAGAGATTGAGACCATAAAGATCAGATTAGATTAGATTTCCTTTGTCATTGTACAGGTACAACGAAATTGAGTTTGCAACTCCCCATCACATACACGATGCATTAAAAGACAGTCTATAAATATAAATATAAGGTACTATACAAGCGACAGCTTTAAGGTTAGTGACCAGTGTCGTATATCCAAACTGTCTTAAAGGGCGTAAAAAGTAAGTAGACAATCTAAAACAATATAATAAAACAGATATAGTCAGTCCACATGTGCAATATCATTAAACAAATAATGCAGTTCAAAGTGCAATTATGCAGTCAAAGGTTAAAGTGCATGGTAAAATAAAGCCTTCCATAACTGCCATAACTCCATAACTAAAACAGATGATGGTGTGGGTGTCTGACGTCCTTGCAGATGTTGACCGCTTTCTTTTGGCAGCGCGAGTTGTAGACGTCCTCCAGGGCTTAGAGCTGTGTCCCGATGATCTTCTGTGCTCTGGAGATGACACGCTGGCTTATAAACTCATGTTTACAATGTTTACTGAGGTAATAAATCCAGTGCGAAGTAGGCTCATTTTCTCATAGACTTCTATAGAACCAGAGGAGTCGCCCCCTGCTGGCTGGTAGACAGGATGCAGGTTTAAGGTTGCCGCCTGTTCTAAACATCTTTTTACCTTTAATGGGACAAAATAGAAGTCATGTGGATCTAACATCACTAGAAGTATGTGCAGATACAGCTACAGTGGGGATTATATCATTAAAACAGCCTGATAATGTACGTTACATCCTTCTTGCTGTGTGTTGGTGCCGCGGGTGAAATCTGATGCCAAACTATAAATCAGAATATGTAGAAGGTATCTATGACAGGACTCCTGTTAACGACGTGTGTCAAGTATAAATCCCACTTTAGATGTGGTTGTTAGGAGTCTATAGGGAATGGTTAAAGTCAATGAGAGTCCTCACAAGTACAGTATATGAGTTTAACTGTGTGAGATGAGATTATGTGTTTTATTTATCCATGTGTGAGCTGTATTAGTGTGTTTTCTGTAATCATAATCAGGTGTGTGTGTGTGTGTGTGTGTGTGTGTGTGTGTGTGTGTGTTCCCCCCGGAGGCTCACGATAATCCTCTCACTCTATAACCAACAGACTTGAGGGTTCACTGGTCTCCACCAAGGACAAATGCTAATCAGATATTATAAACAGATTAGCATATACGAGCATCAAGAATCTGTTTTCACACATTTTATACTTTCCAAAAAATAAAACTGTGTTCCTCAAACTGGTAGAAGGTCAACAAGTGAAGCTGCATCGACTGCATGGGGTCGGTTTTAGTTTCCTATATGTTGTGTTTTCAGTGTTCCATAATGTTCATGTTCACAACCGGCGTGTGTGTGTGTGTGTACGAGCTATAAGGGATGATATAAATAAAAAAATAATCAGTTTACATTACTGCCCAAATTAATCAGATCAATAATAAATGCAGAAGTAGACAAAACTAACTAATATCAAAATAATAACAACAACACATGGATATATCTAAACAATATAAATAACAGAATACATCAGAGAGAACCACTGCTACTTCTTGTTTTGTATTTCTGTGACCAAGCTGTATAAAAAAACCCTCATCCTTCGTGAGTATATCTCTCCATGTAGGAGTTAGATAATATTACATGACATTTCAGCCTGGCTAAAGAAAGGAGGACCTCATCTGTAAATGATTTATAACTCTGTTAACTGAAAAGACTGAAGTTTAATGTTCTTTTTAATGTTCCTTTCCTATGAAGGCGGAGATTTAATTTTGGGAAGAAAACAGGCGGAAAACAAGGCAAAAGTGAGCATCGCTCACGTTCTCCCACTTCACCGCTTGACCCCTACTAAAGTAGAGCCAAAGGTTTTGCCCTTTTGAAACTAATGGAATTAGTGTATTGAGCACAATGTAGCTTCTTGGACTTCTAACCCCCAAAAGGCACAACTAGCTCAGCTGTTCAATATCGTGACTCAGTGAGTGTGTTCCAATCCACGTACTTCCAGAAGTACACTTCAATGTAGTACACTTTGTGCACTCTGTACTCACTTGAGTAGTGCGTGTATTTCAGCGGGGTAGGGTCGTCTCAAATCGAATACTCTGCGGCGCACTGACCGGAAATGACGATCGCAACATTTGACCGCGGCTCGCTACCCGCCAAAATATCTTCTGAAAAAAATGAAAGCAGAGTGGAAATTACGTTTCCAACGTCGTCGCCTACGCCTACGATGTGTCCTCCTGTTGGCTGAAAATGCAGCGGTATGTTTACGTATTGTCTTGTTTTATTCTGTTATCTACGTATGTTTGAATAGTGGTCGTGGCACCGCCCCTTCCGCTACGTAGCCAAGATGGCGACAGTTGAGTGTGGAAAGTGTCCAGCGTTCCACACTCAACGATCTGACCGTTTTGAGTACAACATCCGGGTACTTTGAGTGCACTGCATTTTTCCGTACTTCCCAGTGTGAACGCACTTATGCACTCAAAATAGTAAGTAAGTACAGAAGTACGCGGATTGGAACACACTGAGTGACTTATTTATTGTAAGTCACACACTTAAACTGATTGCGGCACAGCAAAATGTCGAGGAAACCTGCAACCGTCAACGATGAGGAGATGGAAGAGATTCAAAAATTGCTTGACTTCATGTCAGACCACACTGTCAACCATCATGCCACATTTGAAGTTCCTAAGTTAAATAGTTTCCGAGTTCTGCTCCGGAAACGAAAGTGCGACACGTGAACGGACGGAAGGACGGACGGACACGTGATGATGTTGTCGCGGGGGTATAACAAGTTGCTAAACACAATCCATTAGGCTACAAATACATTTATTGCACGAGATTCAACAAAAACAACAAAAGTATCTGCAGCCCATCCTCCTGAGGAATTTCTTTGTGTTGTTTTTCTTCCCAAGAAATTGGGGTTGTGATTTATCGGAGAGTAGAACCTGTTAAACCTGCAACGTATGGGACTGAATTAATATCACAACAGCACCTGCCATCTGTTACTGTGTGTGTGTGTGTGTGTGTGTGTGTGTGTGTGTGCGAGGTTGAGGACGTGTTGTGATTTAACACCCTCACAGATGCTTGTTCACATGTCAGCGCTGAGTTTCTGCCTCCTCTGGTGATTATTTAGACAAGTTCAGCTCCGGTCAACAAGTTCTACAGGAAGGAGGAAGATGTGTTTTCTCCATAATCAGAATCTCTTTCTCACTTTACCTTTACTGTAGGTGTGTGTGGGCTCATGAGTACTCTATATATATGTTCTTCATTTAGGAAAACAAAGTGCCATAAGGCAGCCCTGTGTCCTAAACATTACGTTCCCATACAATGAAACTGCATCGTCAATTACATTTTGAGGGAAGCATATTTTTTCCTGGATTACGTTTGTTTTTGACGAATCACAAATATGTTTCCAATGAGTCTGCCGAAGTCCATATAAGGAAGAGGTCGGTCTGGTGGAAAAACATCCACAGGACTTTCACCCAGAAGACCACCGTTAGTGTCCTGTGTGAAACCAAAAGTCAGCGATAACCAATTTTAATTTACGTGTGTAACTTCAATAACATAAGAAAGATACTTAGTTAAGCCAATTTTGCCTTTTCACGCGTCATTTGTATGCCACTCAACGTCAGCAGCAGTTCCCAGTGTGGTCCGGGGCTTGTTCACCTGCTCAGCTGTTTCCATTTTCAGTCCTGCAGTAAAACCTTTCCCACCTTTCCCATCCCCTGACCTTCCCCACCCACCTGCGTCCACTTGAACAAATACCAGCCCCATTTTCCCAGCTAGTTACCAGTTTGTCAATGTTGCTATAAGCTTCAATGCTTTCCCATCTCGGTACTCTGCAACCTGGATCCTACAACCCTTATCTATACCTGTCTGCACCTGTTTCCTGCCCCATTCTGGTTACCTGTGAATTATCCCTTCTGTTTGGACTTTTGACCCATGCCCATAAGCTTTTGCATCTTCACTTTTGTCAACGAACTGTCCAGACACTCTGCGTTTGGGTCTTTCCCTCTGCTTCCATGCACTCACCCCCTGTGACAACATACTTATTAACGTTTAACTGAAACCGCAATCTTTCACAAACCTGAACCAAAGTGATTTTGTTCGAACGTCAACGGCCGTGACAACGAGTCGGTATTTGACGCCCTGGGAATGAGAACGGGCTGTTGCAACCCATCTGTGCGGTAGATAAATATCGCTTCATCAACTAAAAAAAACCCTTCATGCCTCTGAACAGAATCCAGCCAGCGAATATGTGTCATCAAAATGTAATTGTGAAAACAGTTTAGTAAAATATAAATATAATTTCTTGGAGACAGGGTTGCCCACTATCCACCAGATATTGATCATCAGAGTGTTAACAGTCTTTTTGCTTTATAGAAAACAAAAGAATCACAACAAATATAAAAGTGGAGTCGGGTTGTCTGGAGAGAAGAGTTTTCTGTAAACTGGTAATCAGTCTGTTTTCTTTTCTTTGGAGGTAAAGACACGTATTCTCCGTGCTCCCCCCCTCCCTTTACTAATCTGTGTTCAGGTTCCCGACAATCACAGCCACCAGAAGCAGTCTGGGAAATCACTGAGCAGTCAATCAACAGCACCAATCAGAGAGCAAGGTGAGATTAATCAGGCCGGAAAAATCAATTTGCTCCATAAGTCTGGGAGGAAAGGCAGCGCTGCTTAGCGGAGCTGTTTCAGAGCAGACGAGTTGAGGACTGATTAGCTGGTTCTGCTTTACCACACTGCTGCTGCCAAGCTGAGAACGCCTGGCAATCTTTGATGGTTTCAATGATGTGTGTGTGTATTTTAGGTAAAACTCATTTCATTTTCCTCTGCAAAGACTCATAAAGGTGAAAATGTGATTTTGAAAAAAAATTGTAATGCAAAAACAACCCGGTCGCCAGGAAAACATTTTGGCATTATATGTTTCTGCAAATGTGGATGTTTTTTTTAATTTAAAATTAATTTTTTTTCAGAGCAAGTATGGAGCATTCGTTATTGAAAGTTGCGTGGCATAATAACGCAACCCAATCTCACGGGAAGGCATTTAAATACCACGACATTCCACGCGTCATTTGTACGCAATGCAAACATCCACAGTTTTAGGTTTAGGCAAGAAAACCAGTTAGTTAGCTTCAGGAAAAACATCATTGCTGGGCTTAAAATAAGTAAGTAAACTAGGAAAAACACGTACGGAAACAACTACAGAAAACGCGTCACAAACGTATGTTTCCGATGCCGAGGGGCACTGACCACACGGCGGTATTTGATGTGTTGGGAGTGAGACCGGGTTGCAAGACAAGAAGTCTATGAGAAGATGAGCCTACTTCTCTCTTGATTTATTACCTCAGTAAACATTGTAAACATGAGTTTATGGTCTCAATCTCTAGTTTCAAGTCTTCTTCAATACAGCATGATGTTCATTTAGTAAATGATGGTCCCATTTAGAGTCACATAGACCATAAAACAGATGAGATATATGATGGTTTTTATCTCCGGTGAGTAGGAAACGTTGATACAAATCTACTCCCTACAATAAGATAATTAAGCTTGTTAATGAGGTTAAATGAGCTCATGTATCACCTTACTAAATACTCTAATGAAAAAGAGATTCTTCATTAGCCCTTTTAGAGCCTGAGAACACATGCTTTCAGCTTTTTCTGTTAAAATGTCTCAGAGCGCCGGTTGTTTGCAGCACCTTCATTAACCTGTTTAACCCGGCTCAACCCGCCGTTCAATCCATTATACAGACTCACGCTGTGCAGCCGGCATCCTTCACACTAAGAGAAATTCATTTTAAATACTAATGGAGCCCAAAAGTGAAGACAAGTGTTAAATTACAAGAAAAATGTCCCAATTGATTCGCAAGACATCTACAATATCTGTAACCAGTTCTTTTTATAAAGCTTTAATGAAAAGCTCGGTGTTTCGTTGTGGTGAGCGACGCGTCACGGTCCTGCTCATGTCCTGTCTGGATTTACCTCCTACCTTACCTTGATGAGTTTCACCTGTTCCTCTCCAGCCCTGCTGTCAACCTGTCCCTCGTTATCACCCTCCTCTCCTCGTGTATATGACCTGACCTGTGTTCCAGACAACTCAGAGGTCGGACTTTTTCACAGTTGAAATTTCCAACTTCGCGTTCCAGGTGCAAATGTAAAAAAAAAAACAGTTCAACCTTCACCATTTTCTGGCATTTTTAACATTTTACCGAATAACTTGTGTGCAGAGAAGATAATTTTCAGAGATTGTTCACCGTAACCAGCTACTTAATGACATGGTGACATATTTTGACATAAATGTACATGCAGAACAGGTTGAACTATATGATAGTATGTACTATTTAAATTAAATACAGACAAATATACTTAAAGGCCGTGTAAAGGAAATTCAGAGTTTTGTTTCTAAACGCATTATAAATGTTGGAAAATAATGACTGAAAACGTACAAAGACTGTGAACATTGTAGTACTGGATTGTGGAGTTAGACCGTTAAACTGTTTTTAGCCAGTTTTGTGTTCAGGATTTTTTAGGCGGGGCTGAAATCACGGCTCGATGACGCAGTGGAGCCGTCCTTAACAAAACCCCACCCGTCTTCAGAATCCTGGTTTTTGAAAGACAAAACAGAAACCCAGAAAGTTATTGAAGCGGGGCGTGGGCGGGGGCCAGCCAGCGCCGGGGAGAGGGGACAGGTCCCGCGAGGGGATCCTCCCACACTGAGCAGCCGTCCCTAACCCGCCGAGTTGATCCCCCAGGCAGACTGCGTGACAGCCCGTTACCGGCCTCACACCGTCCACGGGCTGAGCCTCCATCAGAAGGACTCAGGCCCCTGAGCGACACCGGGCAAGCGGTCTTCCGTACGCCACATTTCCTTTCCTTTCAGCCATGGATGTGCTAAGAGAGGTTTCAGGTTTCAGCGCCTTCAGCGACACGCCCCCCAGCGACAGGCCCCCCAGCATCTCAGAGCAGAGAATACTGATTTATTTTACATGATTTTGAAAGCTAATTTTATATACTTGGCGATTTCTTCAATCATTCAAATTTGGCTGGGTGGTTAGTAACACATTTTTCTGTGGTGTGAAAAACCCAGAATGCATATTTATTTTTGCTTTACACAGATTTTAAATATACTTAACGTTGCCTTTTAGTCCGTGAAGTCGGGGTAGATTTAGTAGGAGTTTGGAGATTTTCGAGTTCCGAGTTGTTGTTGGAAGGCAACGTTAGTCTCTGTGCTTCCCTTGTCTTCAGTCACTTCGTCTTCTTTGTCGCATGGAGTCTTGTTTGCCAGTTACCTGTGACCTGTTACCTGCCTGCATCTTGGCTTTTAGTTTAATAACTCATTCAACTGCACCGGTCAGCCTGCTTCTGCATCTGCATTTGGATCCTTCCTGTCTGAGCTGCTTCATCAGCCTCAACACGACAAAGTCAGAGCCTAGACGCCAAACCTTAATGCTGCACATTTTCTCATATTGGTGCCTTAGTGAGTGAGAGAGGTCTGACATGCAGCTGGAATCAAACATTGTGGTCATAAAATATACATCATACCCACTTGACCAGCAGGATGCCCCTCGATGTTATGTTGTGTAATTAAAATGATGAATACTTCATAAACAGTCACTGACAAACAACCAGATGAAGAACCACAGTCTCTCCTCTGCTCTGTATGGGCTTTAAATCCTTTCTTTAATAAAATGCACCCTCCATCAGAGGGATTTAAGCGGAAACATCCTCTGCGCTGAATAGCTTCCATTCAGATAGTTCAGGCTCAGTGCAGAGGACAGAGCTGCCTCATGCCTTTGTGTCTTTAAACTGCTCAGAATAAAGAATTCATAATTACTTCTGAGGACCCTTCAATGACCTGAAGCACAATAACCTTTTATAGAGTAACTGTTCAGGCTGAGGGCGAGATGATGAGATAAAACCTGGCATTTCTGCTAAAATACAGGGTGCAATAATGGAGGGCCTCTTAAAACTATAATTTGGGAAATTAATGGCAGCTAATGAAGCCACAGTGGCACTTAAATACTGAATAAAACACACAGAGTGTTTTAGAGGTTCAGCAAACAGGAATTTATGGAGTGCAACAGCAACCTTGCTGCTGTCCGCCTCCGTTGAACTTTAGCACTTTATTCAGCGACGGCTTTCTCTCAGAGGCAATCCAACACAGTTTTTATTATATGAGATTAAGTGAAATGCCTCCGATATTCAGGAGGTTGAAGGTTACGTCGCTCCAGCATGAACTATGTCTTCACATGAGGTTCATATTTTTATTGATTGAAATAGGAAAAGAAACCAAAACACTTGAAAAGCAGAAAACAACATTTTCAGCAGAATGTTTGGCTTTAAAACAGCAAAGATAAATTAACCAGGTGGAAACCTCCAGGTCTGAGAAGTGAAGCCAACGCTGAAGCTCCTTAAACCTGCATCTTGTCTACCAGCCAGCAGGGGGCGACTCCTCTGGTTGTATAGAAGTCTCTGAGAAAATGAGCCTACTTCTCTCTTGATTTATTACCTCAGTAAACATTGTAAACATGAGTTTATGGTCTCA
>CAKALU010065926.1:0-13429 GCA_916700995.1 Hozukius guyotensis
CATGACTGATCCAGATAAAAGCAGCTGTAGACTATAAACTGGGCGATACGTCTTTAAGAGGCTGAGTGCTTTTGTCCAGTTTTTGGCGACGACGGCAGCGAGTTACAGACATAATAAATGATTTCCCAAAAAAAAAAAAAAAACCTTCATGAATGTGTTGAGTGAGGACGCACAGTGGTGGACTGGCTGTGCTCGTTTGAAATAACACATAGTACATAACAGCAATTCAACAATGCTATTTTCTAAGGCTATCTAACTTGAAGACGTTTACAAAGTGATTGATATTTCATGGGCTTCCATGAATTTGAAAATTTCCTTCATTGTACTACACTGAGCCGGTGCAGACGTCTGCGTGGAATACAACGACGGCGTATCTGTTGTGTGAAACACGTCTGATGCAGTCTAGACGGTGAGTTGTATTCATTCAATCAAATACATCAGTGGTCGTTGCAGACACACCTGGTGGAAATCTGCACTTTACTCAGTTCACCTTTCTAGTTTCTACATAAATCTTTTACTGCTTGTAGCAACGGTGCACCCTTGTTCTTCATGGTCAGACTCCAGTAATGAGAGGAAAGGAACTTCAGTTCTCTCTTTGTGCAGGTCACAGTGCATTGCTATGTCGCTGTGTTTGTATAACTTTTACTAGTTTATTCAAACTATTCCTTCAACACGTATGGAATTTTGCAAGGACAATAAGTTTGTGTTCAAGAAATGGTGGACATGAGAACGAACAATGCGATTGGCATCCCATTCATGCATCTACACAATATACACCTCACACGGCCTCACAACCACTGAGCTACAGTAATAGAGGCTAATTCAGAAATCTCCACCTCTTTAGTACCCAGGAGGCCACACAGCTTCCCATTTAAGTTCCTCTGGTGCTTTACATTAACAACAAGAAGTACATCACATAGTCTACCACACAGCATAGCGAGGCTGTTTTGGATAATTAATCGCAGAACAAACTGGAGGCTTGTGACCTAATAATTACTTCTACGTGTCTTCTGACTCCATTGCCTGTGTGTGGTGAGGAACAGTAATATTGGGTCCAATGCCAAGAAAGGATTTAGACGAATGTGCAATTTTGTGTCCACAGCCTCACTAGCAGCTCTGTGAAGCTGATAGTAGGTACAGTGGTGATTAGAGCAAAATGCTAATGTGCTGATGCTAAGCTGGTGTGATGTCGACCCAAGACCCCCAGGAAGAGCGCCGGCTTTGAAGCTTTGTTATCATTGTTCTTTCCAACAGGGGTCAGCAACCTTTACTATCAAAAGACATTTTAGGCAAAAAAAAAAAAAAAAAATCTGTCTGTAGCCACAAAACATTTGAGCATTATGATGAAGGTAACACAGTTTATAGTCTAAGTATATAGTATATAAGTCTAATGCAGTGAAGGACAAAGAGCAAATGTACGACGGAGTATTAGGACCATATTGAGGGAAAAAAAATCTGAGATTTCCAGAATAAAGTCATAATATTACAAGAAAAAAGTCGTAATGTTACGAGAATAAAGTCATAACTTAACGAAAAAAAAGTCGTAATATAACGAGAATAAAGTCATAACTTTACGAAAAAAAAGTCGTAATATAACGAGAAAAACATCTTAATATTACGAGAATAAAGTCATAACTTTACAAGAAAAAAAGAAAATAACACGTGAAATTACTACTTTATAATATTATGACTTTATTTTCATAACACTACAACTTTTTTTCTCGTAAACCTATGACTTTATTCTCATAATATTATGACTTTATTCTCATAATATTATGACTTTATTCTCGTAATATTATGACTTTATTCTCGTAATATTATGACTTTATTCTCAAAATCTCAGATTTTTTTTTTTTTCCCTCAATGTGGACCTAATACTCCGTCGTACCGTCACCATAGACCTACAACAATGATAAATGAAAATGAAAATGAAAATTCCCTTTGCAACTTGAGGAAATGGAAAGAATTCTTGACACATGCAGTAGTTCTCGGTGGAGCCTGATCAAGCACAGCCGAAGACCACAGAAGCATGTAGAAGTGTCTTATATAACAAGGTAAGAGATTCTCAACTTTTGATTATATCTCAAGTCTTACAGAAAGACCTTTTGAGATACAAAAGAGTGGCTAAGATGAGGTAGTGTACCTTACATGTGCATGTGGGTTGGTGTGGGTTTGTAGCACGATGTCTGCAGACACTAATATTTAACCTGGCTCAAAGTTCTCCCAGAACTATCAGAAAGATTGTTAGATATAACCGCAGGCTATTTTCTTCAGCCTAGTGCAGCGTTTTCATGTCCCTGACTTCAGCGTCTTTTGGGTGATACAGATTGATATTTTCTCTCTTCAGGTTATAAAAATGCAAAACGGACCAATGCATTGTCTTTCTGGATATGACTTTCAGAGGGTATACAGTACTCCGACACTCGTCACCAGCACAGAACGCGCTGGCTTGAAAAGATGTCCATCTATTTCTTCAGCATGAGTTTTACGTGTTTCCATGAATGGTCCATCTGAACCGGGCAGACACAGAACTTGATGACAACTTCATTAGTCAAGCTGACTCCTTTCAAATGAGTCTGTGGCTATGCATATCTCCCAGTTGAATTATTCATGTTTTCAGGTTATTTACAGTTGTGGAGCTGAAAAAGGAATAGCTGATGGTATAAAACTGACATTTAATTTTTTGCACTATTCTTTGTACAGTGTGGCTTGTTCATGTCCTGCTGCTAATTATGGTATCTATCTATCTAAAAAGCTCCAAAGTTAATGTCATACATGGTAAATGCCTTGCTTTTTTAAGGGTTTATTAACGCAACTTTTAGGTTGATTTTTTGGTTGTAGCGGGCTCAGTTTTAAAGCTAGAGTGAAGATACTGGTCTGATATGAAACTAGAAAACCTAATCCTGATCCATTGGTACCAACCATGTCAAACTAGCTTGTCGCAAAGGAGATTAAATAACGCACCAAACTTGTCATGGCCATTTTCAAAGTGGTCCCTTGACCTCTGACCTCCAGATATGTGAATGAAAATGGGTTCTATGGGTACCCACGAGTCTCCTCTTTACAGACATGCCCACTTTCTGATAATCACATGCAGTTTGGGGCAAGTCATAGTCAAGTCAGCACACTGACACACTGACAGCTGTTGTTGCCTGTTGGGCTGCAGTTTTCCATGTTATGATTTGAGCATGTTTTTTATGCTAAATGCAGTACCTGTGAGGGTTTCTGGACAATATTTGTAATTGTTTTGTGTTAATTGATTTCCAGTAATAAATATATACATACATTTGCATAAAGCAGCATATTTGTCCACTCCTATGTTGAATTAAATTGATATTTAATTTTTTAAATACTTGACAAATCTCCCTTTAAGGTACATTTTGAACAGATAAAAAATGTGTGATTGATTTGTAATTAATTAATTAACTATGGACAATCATGCCATCAATCATGATTAGATATTTTAATTGACAGCCCTAGTCATAATGTGTTTTGTAAGGGACTCACCGTGAGCCTGCCTGACTGATTTGTTTTTCCCTATACATAACCAAATACCAGCGATTGTCCTTATTGAAGGAGACGGGTGTTCTCCCACTGTGGGATCAGCACAGGTTGTTGTCAATACGGGATGTTGTTAGTGGTCAAGCATGAACAACCTAAAGGTTACAAAGTGTGTTTTAGTTAGATTCTGGTACATTGAGTTTTTGTGCTAACCTTAAGGTCAATACCTCATAATGCTTCCTGTCATCACTATAGCAACACTGTGCTAAAGGTATTATTAAGGGCTATATGTCAGCAGGTAAATCACATCACAAACACGGCCTACAGCAAGAGACAAGTTACGAGATGGAGAGGCTCAAAATGAAATAAAATATTAACTTGCGCTCAATATTCAAGAGTATGTTAATCAGGGTTATCATTAAGTCATGATGTGTGAACGAATGGGATGTCAAATGTGTGTGAACAAGATTAAAAAAACATGACTAAGAGTAGCTTATAGTGGCTCTGTGGAGCTGTCCTCATGTACAGGCAGTGGTGCTTTGAGGTAAATGCCAATGTGACGTCAACATGCTAATGTGCTCACAATCATGGGTGCCTAGTTGTAGTTAAAGTTGGGGTACAAGATAAGTGATGGGCAAGGGGAGTTATGGCAGGATTCTTTTTTATTTAACTAACACCTGAAAGTGCCATTTCAGTCAAAGTACACATCAAATACATTTTTCCCAAAGATGGTTTCTGTCATTTTAGGTTGATTTCATCATGCTGATGTATGTTCAAGTGTTACTTTTTCTGATAAGTTTGGTTTTAATTAGTTATTTGATGCTATAAAAAGGGGGTTAGACGTCATGATTGGCAGCTGTGAGTCTCTTTCGCTGACAAGCCGCGGCCGTGCTCGGCTCGAGATTGGTTCGGGCGGGTGTCCTCGGTAACCCGGCTCCACCGCCCGATCAATACCGCACAGACTCTGGCTCCAAATGACGTCAAAATCTTAATCTCTGATGGCAGCTCCCGTATATGGGATATTTTGGCTTCACTTCTGTACAGTGGAATGAAGTGGAGACGCGTCATCCATCTTTATATACAGTCTATATGGGTAAGGATGGGAAATGTAATTTTTAACTTGTATAACGTTACTCCCTATGAAATGGCCAGATATAACTATTTTTGATCCAAACTAACTCAAATGTTTAAAAATAGCAAAGTTGTATGATCAAAAAGTGGGGACGCAAAAACACAAATGTGCTCCCCGAGTCTAATAGTGGGGGTGCAGCTGCTCCACTTGCTCAGGCGCCTATATGCTCACAATGACAACGCTAACATGCTGATGTTCGTCTGGTGTAATGTTTACCATGTTCATCATCATCCTTTAGCGTGTTCGCATGATAACATTCGCTAATTAGCACTAACAACAACACAAGCACACAATATAAAACCTCCAAACACTCGACTCTCACTTAGGGTGCTTTCCGGTTCGCTCAGCCCACTGCTTCTCACACTAATGACTCACGACTGCTCCGCCAAATATGACTACCATCATGTTATCAAGTTTGTGGAGAGGCTGGCACTCTGGTGTCAAGAAAACAATCTGTCTCTCAACATCAATAAGACAAATCATATGACAATTGATTTCAGGAAATTGTGATGAGGTGTGTGACGACTTTCTGCTGTTTGTGATATAATCCCTGATGTGACTGCAGAGTCTCCTTCAGCTCAAAACCTTTTGAAAACTGTTTGAGGAGCGCCGGGGGCAGAGAGGCTGAGTGGACTGGTTACATTATATATTGAGAATGAATGAGAATAATAATTCTTGTTGCACCCACCGCAGTGTCCATAGCTCTTTCTATTCCTTTTTTTATTTTTGTGTGTGTAATAGTCTGAGTGTCATCTCATCTCCTATCCGAGTGAGGCTTATTATAGTACTTTTCCCTTCCCTGCAGAAATGCTGCTTCAAGGCAAACACACTACATCAAACCTATATTCCTCTTTAAACGGTTTTCAGCAAGATAAAAAAAGCAGGCTCCTGGGGAAACTGTTTACTACCCGCCTTTGATAGATTGTGACAACAAGAAATGATTTGTACAACATTTTAGATAAGGCACCATGAAAAGGAGGAGGAGTCTTCTGTGATTGGTTGCTTGTCAAAGACGAGTCATTCACATCATTTCTAAACCTGGCAAAGAATGACGAATAATGAATGAGTTGGGCAGAAAAATGGACAAACAATGAACGGTAGTTTGTGTAGAGAAAATGTATTAACGTCTACTGAAATAATTAGATGTCATGAGAACCGATACTTTGGTATCAAGTCGATGCCAAATTTCTGAAAACGTTACAGTACTCGTTTTTCTATAGTACCGGGGATAGGGGATTGAGACTAACGGCATCCTTACCGTTACGGGGACGATACACAATTTCCCTGATACATTGTGAACAACAAATCCGTGTTGAAATTGGCATGAGGAGAGCTAGTAACGTTAGCTGTTAGCAGCCGGTGGGCAGCACAGTCCTGCTTGGCTAAATAACGAAGCTAACAGCTAACATACGGAGGTTGCACTGAGTTATATTACGATGCGTTCAAGCTCTATTCAGTAAAAAGTATTGGGCAAAGGTAAATTATAACGTTATCATGATGTGTTCAAATGTAAAATTTTGTTTTGGTCGAGAAACTTGAGGCAGACCATCAGGGATTAATAATGAATTCACAAAAAACAGTATACAAACGTTTTTTGTTTTGTTTTTTACCGTGTTATCAAATTAGGTATCGATAATCGTGAAATTTCACTGGTATTGGTATCGACTACTAATTTTCTGGAATTATGACATCCCTATAAATATAGTGGTGTTAACAGCTTCTTAGAAAGCAGTGTGGTGAAATATTATTTTAAGGTAGTAAACTGTGTTGCTTCCGCTCATTCCCTGCCCAAGGTTACACATGTGGGAGTGATGGGTAATTGGGTAAAGGCTCTCACGGCACTGAGCAATATTGTCAGTTTGAAGATTTCCCCATAGGCTACAAAATAGGTTTGATAAAAAACGAATCAGTGATCATAATCATACACTCTGGAAAGAGCAACATTGAATTTCCGATACATAGACCGGCCTTAGGCTGAATCTTGGCGTGGGGAAAAACATAATTAATATAATTACAAAGTGCAAGTGTATTTTAGTTCTCTGTAAAGGTGAGCTGTCAGCCACGTCTGAGAACCATGGGAACTAGAGAGAAAAATATGAGTGTATATGATCTGCTCAGCAGCAATACAGTCTTTGAACTTATTAACATGACTGACAGCCATTGATCAGCTAGTGCTGGCATATACAACATTTCATTTGAATAAAAAAGTGTGTTAGAGTGGAAATATATGCCTTGGAGAACCTCTCGCGTTGATTTGAAGTAAACCGTAGGGTCGAAGTATCAGTCCAGTGGGATTGTGAGATGATCCGGTGTGGAGTAATGATCCTGTCCCATGTGATGAATAGTGAGATAGACTCCCATCCTGCGGGAATCCCACAGAAATCCAGAGAAAAATGTCAGTCTCTAGTGTGGAGACCGCACGCACAGCAACAACTCACGTTTTTAAGAACACTTGTTTCTATTTGGTCATGATCTTCTTGAGGTTACAGAACACTCAAAATCCCCTTAAGTGATTTTTTTTCTTACTTGTTTTTTCTTTCTTTTGCTACATTAAATGCAGGGTTTTATTATTTTGTGATGTGTTTTATTTTGTTTTCAATAGCTAGAGTTATGGCCTTAACCTTTTTTTTTTGAGCCCTAGGCAAGATTTGTCTTTATGCAACTCTGTTCATTGGGTTTACAGAAACAGAAAAATACAGGAACATGCTGCAGTTGTGGCAAAGGCAAAAGGGGAAAGTGTGTGGTATATATATGCTGAGGCCGGGCTTAATGAGGGAACAAGGGACAGGTGAGGCTTAATTAGGGAATGAGGGACAGGTGAGTAGAGAGGAAAAGGATCAGGTGACTGTCAGGAGGCGGGAACATTTTGAGGGCATCTGATAGAGAGATGGGCTTTTTTCAAGAAAACATTTTTATCCCATTTACAATTGGTCATTTTATGAAGACTGAATAGCTTTCTGATCTCTATCTGAGTGTAAATACATCCAAGAAGCATTTAAGGTTGACTGTTCCAAGTGGCAACGAAGACGAACTGACTAAACCCAGCACAGACTAAATACCCACGGAGAGGAGGGAGATAACGAGGGACAGGTGACAGCAGGGCTAATGAGGACCAGGTGATACTCATTTGGGCGGGGCAGACAATCACACAGGCGGGGAACAAGCAAAGGCAGGAAGTTAAACACACAAGAGGAGAGGATTTTCAAACTAAAACAGAAAACCAACTTTAACAAAAACACTATGGGACCATGACAAAGACATTCAGGTTCACACTACCATTATGAAGGCTACCATTTTCAAACATTCATTTGAACAACATTCCTTAACATCACATTAGTAACATAACTAAAGCGTAACTTTTCTTTATAGGATCAGAGACCTTGAGCACATTGACAAGACGTTCCATGTCAAATGTCTGTCTTGAACTGAAACGTTTATTGTCCGTTTCTGTTGTCTCTACTGAGCACGAACCTGTAAAGGTGTGTTCAGACCGAACGTGAAGTTGATTTTAGCCTTGCATTAGTTCGGCCGCCGGAAACGCCGTCGTATCTGGTTTCATAACATCATAGAGGTGCCTCCAGGAACTGCCTCCATTTCTGATGCTCGGCAACGTCATTTGAATTTTACTCTCAAGTTGAAACATTTCAACTCACATGGACACATATTCCTGTCTATTTCGCGTCACCCAGTGTGAATTTGTGTCTATTCCAACACATTCTCATCCCAACTCGTCTCATACTGACCAGGTCAGACCCCTCTGCATAACTTTTCGGTCTCATTAAACACGTACTTAACATTGTGAATTAAACAAAAACACTTGCTTAGGCTTACGCAACAAAACCACGACAAATAAACAAACATGGTTCGGCTTAAAATTACTAGTTTTGTACAGTGAAAATGTGACCAGACGTTGTGAACACGGGACATGAACGAACAGCTGATTGTAACGTGAAAACTATGTCAACAAACTCCCGGCGCACTTTCTCTGAGTGTTTGCCACGGATTGGTTTACATTGTAGTTAATTGAGAACCTGATGCGTTTTATACCACCGCTAAAGGGTGCCTTGTGCGTTGGTATCACACGCCGATGGGCGGGACAAAGCCTCGGTAAGTTGCGTCTTTGCATTGACTTTGACGTAATTGCGCCGTGCAAAAAAACTGCTTCCCATTTGGTCTGAACACACCATTCACACCCATCAATAAATAATTCCACAGAAACGCATGATTCTCATTTTTAAGAAAATGAATGACTGTCTAGACAATGATGAATGAATAATGACGATCATCCTACATCTCAGAATTGGCTGCACTGACAGAACTAACATTCCATTGCAGCTCCGTTAGCAAACAAAGCAGATGATGTTAATGGGAAGTCCACAGCATTTACGTGGAGGTAAATGTAGAGCAGGCTTTAATTCACATTTTACTGCAAATAATTACTCATCTGCCTGTCAAAATCACACGTGTAATGCCGAAGCCAAGTGGTCAGGCTCTGTCAATGATGACGTACCAATTTTACAATAAAGTTAAATGGTATCCCCTTATCAGGAATTTATGATGATGTCCTAATTGGTGACAGAAGGGACCTCTACTAACCCTCTCTGATGACCCTGAGCCCTGACCTTGACCGTGGGTCCCAGCAAAGTCATAACCTGTCCAACTGCATGCGTATGGTGCCCATTGCGGTGGCTGCAGAGGCTCACTTTGTTCCCATTGTCATCAAAAAAAGACAAATTTGTTTATTTTTTATTATACCACTGCAACAACATAGTCGGGAGTATATAACGCTCCGCGTATCCTTCTGTCCATCGGCCGTCCTTCTGTCCGTTGGCGTGTCACACTTTCATTTCCGGAGCAGAACTCGCAAGCTATTTAACTTAGGAACTTCAAATTTGGTCTGATGGTTGACAGTGTGGTGTAGTTGTGCCTTTTGGGGGTTAGAAGTCCAGGGTGTCCATTAGTTAATTCATTAATGCCTATTATTTCCATTAATTCCAAAAGGGCAAAACCTTTGGCCTTACTATTTAGTAGGGGTCAAGCAGTAAGCGGGGGTATGTGAGCCATGCTCACTTTTGCCTTCTTTCATCAAGTGTTCTTAATGCTGTGGCTCAGGTAGAGGTTGAGCGGTCATCCACTAATCAGAAGATCGGTGGTTCGATCCCTGGCCCCTGCAATCTACATGTCAAAGTGTCCTTGCATGGGAAAGATACTGAACTCCAGATTGATCCCGAAGGCTTTATCGCTCCTGATGAGCAGGTGGCGCCTTGTATGGCGGCCGCTGCTACCACTGTATGAATGTGTGCGTGAATGCTGGCTTGTGTTGTAAAGCGCTTTGAGTGGTCGCTAAGACTAGAAAAGCGCTATATAAATGCAGTCCATTTTTTATACTCTTTACTAACAATAATTAAGTTACATCATGCACCTTTGGGGCGTCCACCTTTAATTGGTGTTCCAGTAATTGCATTTGCGGTTTTGTCTTTGTTATCTGAAGGTTGAATTCCATTTGGAGATTGGATTTTGCAGTTTGCTTTAGCAAATGGATGGACCTTGTTAGTTTCTTCACAGGCAGCCAATCATTTATTTTAAATTACAGGCATTATTACGGTCTTGTACACTGTGTTTTAGTGTAGAGTCTGTGGAGTCATATATAACATATAATTATATACTGTAAGTCCTATTGTTGGAGGTAGGGAATAGTTGTGGAGATCAAATCCTGTTTCGACCCTTCTCTCAGTACTAAAGGGAAAAGATGGGAGAGCAGAGGATACAGACCAACATGACAATATAGATTTTTGCAGTTCTTATAAAATCACAATGGAGTTGACCTCGCGTCTTATTTCATGATTCTCTACTTTGAGTTTCCACTGTCCAAATACTAAAACAAATCCTTCAAACTGTCTATAAAGTTTTATTCTCTTTTACTCATCTCATCTTCATCGTTCGCAGCTCCCTCTCACCTTTTGTCAAGAACATTTCAGCGTGCTGTTCGACAAATTGACTCTTACTTGAATATTTTCTCCTTTTGACAGGTAGAAGCAGAGAGCCGTGCGCTCCTCTCTACCTCGTCTTATCTCAGCGGTACGCAGGAGTTTCACTGTCTGTGTGTGCGGAGGATACGTGAGGGTGTCTTGAATCTGACAATTACATCTGGAGATTGAGTCAGTTCACGTACATCTCTTGCCTCTACCATTTAATGGGCAAGATGGAGAATCCCTGTCGGGCGTCGGGGAGGAGTCATTTGGTGACATTTGTAACATGTAGCGCTGATGACAAAACACAATAAGGACACAAAAGATCTGTGTTTTACAAAATGAAACGAAGGCATGATCTCAAACCATATCAGATCTGTAGAAATCATTCATCATTGAAACCATACTGTACTCTCGACTATCTTGTCAGTAATAAGTGCCCGTCAGTAAGTGTAACAGTGCCCGTCAACACTATCTACTGCGTTATTTAGACACTGGCCACGCTCTGATATAGTATGAACACACCAAGGTATTGCCACTGTGGATCTTTTTTTTTATTTTACACATCCCTAGTTGCCAGGCTTTCAATCTCCTGGACTGTTGGATCATTGTCCACCTGGGATTTGTGAAGAGATGAATCACCGCTGGTTGGAGCGCAGGTTTTTTTTCTCTGCAGCCATACAGATTGGCTGATATCATGAGGTAATTAGAGCCAATCAAATATGTTCTAAGTCCAACTATATTAGTGAAAACATCAAGCAATCTTGCTGATTAGTACCGCAGCATGTTTGATACTGTTGCTTATCAGAAAACCAGAAATTTTCCTTGGTGTTTTTACAGAGCTTTTCTTATTTCAAGCCAGTATGCAAGAGTGCTGCTTACACTCCCGCTTGGATAGAAACATCCAACAATGTTTAACTAGCGATTAACAACCACCTGCGGAACGGTTCCTTCTCTATCACACAGCTCTGGCATGTGGAGGAAGGGATTTTATCCAGTAGCCATGCCAACCACATACATTACATTTCCAGTAATGTGCCTTTCAAAGCAAATGACGTAAAGCCGCATAATCCCGAGTGACACATAATGATGTCGCTGTATTCAGAATGTGTAATGATGTGAGTCATGTACAAAAAAATAACCTCCTTCACTTGTTGAGGACCTTAACTCGGTTATGAATCCTCCACACTGCTGGAATAGTCTATGTATAATTAACAAAGACAGGATGGATGGACCTCATGTGTGTGACACTAAAATAGAGAGTGACTTCCATTATTTTCCCACGAGACAGAGGGGTTCAGTGTGAGAAAAGTCAAAGTATTCCCTTTACGATCATAAGGCTTTCAGGTATATGTAGGTAGATAAAAAAAAATGATAAATGAAACTGAATATGATTAATCTCATTTGGAATTCATCACGGCTTCAGTCTTATTGATATGCCCTACCACAGCTTTGGTTCTCGCTAAGTCTACCACACTCAAGTGTGGTCCTTCATGCCCATGCTGTTCTTCTATTGATCATCTCTTTTCTCTTGAGCTCCGTCAAGGTCGGCATCGATATCACCTCGCTCTAACACACCAACGTCAGTCAGTTTGAGAAGCCATCAAATGATTTAATAGATGAAGCTGCTCCTCTTGATCTCTGATATACAGAAAACGTGTTTTAATACCTAATTTATTTGGAACTCTTTATATGTTCTTTCTAAGGATGCTTTATATCATCTAATTATTTAGATTTATTTATATATATATTATTATATATATTTAGATTTTATGGCTGTCAAAGTTAAACGTTGAACGTTAAAGCAAATTTGTTTTAACGCATTAACGCAACTTGCAGTTTTTAGGTAGCAGGCTCAAATTTAAGGCTAGAGTGAATGATACTGGTATCATATGAAACTAGAAAACCGAAGGAATTAATTGGTACCAACCATGTCATACTAGCTTGTCGCAAAAGAGGCTAAATAACGCTCCAAAGTTTTGAATATGCACATACATTTGCAAAAAGCAGCATATTTCCCCCACTCCCGTGTTAATAAGAGTATTAAATACTTGACAAATCTCCCTTCAAGGTACATTTTGAACAGATAAAAAAATGTGCAATTCATTTGCGATTAGATATTTTTATCGATTGACAGCTTTACTTATTTTATTCAATGTACAAAATGTACAAAATGTCTAACAAATACTGAGGTAAAATGCAGCTGAAGGTACCCCGTGCCACTAGACACAGTTCTTTAATGTAAGTCCTGAAGTTGTTTTTCATCACCGGCTCAGGTGGCTCTCAGCTTGCCTGCCGTCAAGGCAGCAAACAATCTCCTAGTCAATCTACCTCGGGACCCATCTCCTACTGCCTTCCTGCATTCAGCCGCTGAAACTTACATTACTCTAAAAACGTTGGCTCTGACCTCAGACTTTACAACACATAGCACGCGGCTCAATCCCAAACAACCCAACAGGTGTAGGAGCTGCTGATGGTTACAAGAACTGAAGAGATATCAGGATGTCAGTGCAGCTTTGTGTCCGCCTCCACAGATGAAAATGCCTGTAAAAAAAAAAGTATTTAACCTGCTTGAACTTCACATTGTAATTTTATAAAACACTCTCAGGGATTTTTGACCAATAGAAAAATACTTTCTAAATTACTTACACATTTAGGTGCAAAAAATATTTTGTTTATCACCTTAACGTGGTGGAGAGGTTTGTGTGTCCCTATGACCCTGAGGGCTGTGTTGTCTGGAGCCTCGTGCTCCTGGTAGGGTCTCCCATGGCAAATTGGTCTCAGGGGAGGGGCCAGACTAAGAATGGTTCACAAAACCCCAATGAAC
>CAKALU010065927.1:1719-14454 GCA_916700995.1 Hozukius guyotensis
GATCATGTCTTTTCACCTGACCATAGCTATTCTGTGTGTGTGTTCAACATGGATTTTCCCAAATAACAGAATGAAATTTACATGTAAGTTAAGTTTGAGATTCAATTACATCACTGATGTCTACAGCACATGCTCGTCGGTATACACCAGGACCTGCGGCTTAACATGTAATGTGAATCAGTGTGAACTCACTGATTGAGAAAAGCAAAAAGGTATCTCATGACGATTATGATGGTCCGAGAAAGAGTCACAGTGATCTGCTGGATGTGATGCGCTCTCTCAGCTCCAGATTCCAGCTCTGAAACACAAAGGACATAGAGATAGAGAAGTGTAACAACAGTGGTTTACACCGCAATAAATGAGACAAATATCACTTTTAAACTTTTATATATGTGGGCACCAAGCCTTTAACAACACTGTCCACTGAAATATGATATATATATATATATATACCAGACCCTAGCAAGGAGATATGATCAAAGTGAGTAAACGCAGAAGGCAGAGGAGATTCTGAAAACTGTTATTTGACACTTTTAATAGATGCCCCCTCTTGCCTTTCACCAGACCCCTAAGGCACATTGAGTGATCAAACTATTACTGTAGACACAGCGGGGAGATGATTCTGTGGTGAACTCGCACACGGCAGACTGATGTGGCCCACGCTCTCCTCTGTCTACTGGCTTTCTGTTCAATATCAGGCAGAGAGAGCCCTGGTGTTGTGATTGCTTCCATGTGCTGCGCTGCATGCTTTTCTCGTCTTCAGTACTGTAAAGCTGAGCTTCTAAGAAACTGCAAGGTGTGTTTTCTCTTTTCGATTTGAATATTGTCTGTTGTGCGTGACTCACTGATGGTAGAGATGAAGTCCAGGAAGCGCTCCTTTGGGAAGATCGGGTTCTCCAGTCCTCTGAAGTACAGCTTCAGCACCCCCGCCACTGAGTTGATATCGTGGTCATTCTGGTCATCAACCAAGGGATCTTCACCTGATTATGAAAAATATGTGTGCTTTCAGTAGTGACATTTGATGGGTTTATCAAGTGTTTGTGACATGAAAAAGGGGGAATATAACTGCATCTGTCTTTGACTAACCTCTCTCAAATGAGTTCTTAATATCGTTGACTTCCAGCTGTGATCCCGGCACGCGGAATATGCCTTGCTGCTGCAAGCCTGAAAGAAACACAAGCCAGAATTCAGAGATTGAGATTTACGCTAGCTAGCCACCATTATCTCCAAACCCCAGTGCCAGCTTCATGAAAGCCCATTGGAAACACATAACACAGAGCAGGAAACGTAATCTAGTCATAAAGGGAGATGCGTATTTTTCCGTGAGAGGGCCCCTCGGTGAGGCTGCAGCATATGGTTTCAGTTAGAGGGCTCCTAATCAGTTTTCTGGAGGTTTCATTAGGTCCAGATCCAGAGGAAAGGCCTGCAGGCTACAGCAATGAGCTGAAGACAGATGTGAAGGTAGACAGGGAGGGGTTATAAAGAGGGTTGGGGTGTGGGGGGTGGGGGCTGGCTCAACTGACTAAACCAAGACCAATGGGACTTTCAAAACTCTCTGTGTGTGATCTATTGTTATAAGCTTGTCAAATCACTGGCAGAGCAGAGCGGGTCAGTCTCTGTACCTGCGGCTATTTGTGGAAATAGATTGCCTCGTCCAATAGCTGCTGTCACTTCTTATGAGGCTGAAGGAGTTTTCAAAAGGACTTCATAGTTTGCTTTCCTTTTCTGCCCTTTTACTCAGAAGTAGTCGTCACGGCAACATGATGTGAGACTCACCGTATAGATTGATGTATCTGATACAGCTTTCCACAACAAGTGGGATTGGTTGACCTGAATCCTGAAATGAAATGGTGTGAAAAATAAATAAATACAGACAAGGCAAGACTATATACTGTATATATACAGTATATAAAATAAGACATAATTAAAAGAGTAAGTAATATATAGACCATTTCAAAGGAATTGCATTGCTAGGCAACAGCTGGGCTCCATGTTTACCTCCTGTCGGTTTGGCTGCGTCCAAAATCTCATACTATGCACCACATACCCAATATGTGTACTATCGTTCAACATACTTTTGTGTGAATAAACAGTACGGCTACGTTCCAAATTGCATGCTTTTTATTTTTACTTTTAGTACATACTGCAGCTGCCCTTATAAAGTACGTACTGTTGCATGCAGTATGCATATAATTAGGACATACTGTACTACTTTGTTATAAAATTGTGCCTTGCACTTTGATCCTCTTCTGCTGTGCAGAGGATTGTGGGTAAGAATAGCCAGGAAAGCATGCTGGCTTGCATACTGCAAAATGCGACCAGATGTAGTAGGACATTATTTTTGGCATACTGCATTTGACATACTATGTATTGGGACATACTAAATATTTTTTTGGCATACTAAATAGTAGGGTAGTATGGGTATTGGAACACACAGTATGTATCTTTTCGGACGCACTGAGCGGTAATTGACGTCGTCACTTCCTGAGAACCTCTTTGCTGGTTGGAGACGTGTAACCATGGTAACTCATACCTGAGTTAATTTTAAATATATATTACGCCTAGCAAAGTGAAATCTTATACTTACAGTTAAATTGAAGCGTGGTTGATGTTACAGAGCTGTCCGTCAACGCCTGCTATGATCGTTGTCGTCACTACCATATTGCATTGTGGGATATTTACGTTACCCTAGTGTCCAGCATTACATACTGTAATATTTCACCGGAAATAGTATGCAATTCGCGTACTATTGGTTTGATACTAAAGTTTCGGCGAAGCTAAAATATCTCACATACTGTTTTAGTGTACTAAATAGCATGTTAGTATGGACTTTCGTACGCAATCCTTATGTCATTCACATACACTGTAACAGGAAATAAACTGGTTTACAACTGTGAAATGGTCTATAGTATTTTGTGTAACTTTTAGTAACAGCAACATTAACTATACAATGTCTTGATAAATGAATAAATTAAACATACAATATTCTCTTAATAAAATTAATAAAAGTCTCTTAAAAAATTATAGCATACAGTAAAAATATAGACTCCCCCGTTCTAGTTCATATTAATTAAATATATGCAAGACAGGAGAAGTCTAATGCTCCATTTCATCACAAACCTAATGCCTCATAAACATCCTGATGCCTCATAAACATTTTATTAAGCAAATCTCATGAGCAGTATAAAACAAACAAAAGCATCTATAATACGAGCAACTGTTATTAACAGCCTGACGTAGCAAAAGCAGCATGCAAGTGTAGCCCGAGCAGCAGCCAGTAAACTTCTACTATCAAAAGTTTTAGTGCCCTTGTGCCCTGACCTACACGCTCCAACAACAGAGGTACCTGAATGCGGGAACGGGCATTCCTTCTTCCTCTGGGACAGAAAGCCGCAAAGCACAGAGTAGCAGAGGAAGAGAGGGCAGAGAAGCACAAAGTTAGAAAAGCTCAGATGACGAATGACCCGTCTGGAGGTTAAAGAAGGCTAAGCACAGGGACTGGCGACAGGAAAGCTACAGAGATGCAGTAAAGGGTTGTGTGCAGTGAGGGGACAAAGCAGATCCACTGCTGTCTCCTGCCTCTCAGTTGTCTAAAGAGTGGATTTAGAAATAAAGCCAGAGATGGTAAATTGTTCTGGAGGGGAATAAAGAGACAGCTGACTGCCGCTCTGTCTGCACCGGCAGAACCGCAGAAGGGAGGAGGAGGATTAGAGGTTAAACAGAGGCGTTATATCAGGCGATATCAGAGGGAGGAACAGGAGGCCAAAGTGAGGAAGAGAATGAAAGCGAAGACTGTAGCTGCCTTCCCCTCCTGCTCCACAGGGGCCGCTCAGTCATACACCACCACCAGAGGTACCTTGATGAAGGTCTCCATATTGCCGTTAAACAGCTTATGGTTATACACGGAGCGTGGCCTAGGCTTCCGCATTTTCTGTGGTTTAGGGGGAAGGGTGGGGGGCCTGTGAAGTGACGGACAAAAGGTACAAAAACACCAGATTCTGTGAGAACTGTAGAACCAAACATGGAGGTTCAAAAACAGGTATGTAAAAACACAGAGCAGTAAAAAACAACAACATCTGTTTAAGTAAAGTAATGGAAAAAGAGAAGCATCTTTTAAGAGTTGAGAAAAACCCAAAGTGAGGTGTTTCATTAAAGAGGTCTTTTATCACTTACGCCTGATAAAAGTCGGACGTTTAATTATTGCTGAGGGGTTGTACCAAACTCTAGGTGTGGATCTTCAGTAAAACACTTCTTGACTTACTAACGACACAGCACAGATTAATAAACATTATTACCAAGGCCAATAAAAGCACCTGCCAATTGATATGTCATGTTGTCAGACTGAAAAGTTCAGCATTAAACTAGCAATCCAAACATATCACATATTAACACATGTTGGAACATACATGATTCCTCACTGAAAATACAATTACATGTTTCCTATGTCACTCTATTAACCCATTTGTGCCCACAACTGACATTTTAGCACAAATGTGAAGAAATTTTCAAAATCGGTCAAACCGTTTGGCTGAAAAGTGAGTTTTTCTTATCATACTATATCTAGGATTTGGGCACATGATGGGACTACTGTTTTTGCAAAAGACTCCTTCATATTTTAAGAACAGTAGTGCCATATGCCCAAATATTAGATATAGTATGATAAGAAAATGGCTGTATCTCAGAAATTACCAGGAGCACAGTCAAGTATTTGGTATCTATGAACTCATAACAAGTTGAATATCAAAGATATGCACAGATATGTAGAGTGTAAAAAATATTATATATGGAAAACATTTAATAGACACTATGTTAGCATTTTTCTTAATTTTTCAAAACTCCCAACTTTGACTATTAATACAAGTGTGTTTTTTCATGTGATCACTGTCATGTACTGTTAGCTACTTGCCCAAAGTACCAAATTTCAAGACTTTTGACCAATCAGAACAAATGTTGTGGCATTTTTCCTTATCATCGATTAGTTGTTTGGTCAATAAAATGTCAGAAAATGGTGAAAAAGGTCGATCGGTGTTTCCCAAAGCCCAAGATGACGTCCTCAACTCAAAGATATTCAGTTTACTGTCATAGAGGAGTAAAGAAAATATTCACATTTAAGAAGCTTTTGACTTTTTTTTAATTATCAAAATAGTTGGCGATTAATTTAATAGTTAACAACTAATCAATTAATTGAATAATCAATGCAGCTCTAATGTCTATATAGCATACTGAACATGGTCTTTGTTTAGACACTGCTCGTCATTCATTGACTGTAATGTTGCCAGGCAATGTAGTCAAATACAATTAATATATAATAGACAAAATTCAATTATTCAAATATATATATGTTTCTGTTTGGGTGTTCAAGGATCAACTGACATGCTTTTGTCTCCTTTTCTCTTAAATATTCTAACGATCTGAAAAGATGTCTCCTTTTCTCTTAAATATTCTAACGATCTGAAAAGATAATTTAAGCAGATGTTTCATGGCTGAAAGGAGATCATACCTTGTAGTTCCACACTCAGCTCTTTCCCCTGTGGAAAAAAAAACAAGAGGGACATGTTATGTCTTTGTGGTACATTTTATACAGACTCCAGTGTCCGCCGTCACTGAAGGGTTTGATGAGACACAACATGACTATTGAGAGGGAGATGAATGGAGCAGTGCTAACACCATTCATTGGACAAAGCTATTGAGCAGTCGTCGCTGAAACCACAGGGGACCCGGAGGACCCTGTGGGGTTATAGGCCTCCTTGCAGAGCAGAGAAAAGGGGGGTGGAGTGCAGTGTGTATATTATGTTGGGGATGTCTGTGCTGGTTCACTGAGCCTTTTGTTATGGGTTTCCAACAACACACGCACATGTTATAGGCAGAAAACACAGTCTGCAAAGTCATCATTAAGCCCAGCTACACTGGTTTGGACTAAGAATACATCAAAGTTTATGTTTCTACTGATAACAGTACATCCTTAGTCTGTTCAAATATGACCCAGCTTTTCTTTATGAACAGAGAGATTTTCTTTGTCTGCCAGTGACTGGATTATCAACTGGAAGGCTGTCAATGTACAAAAAAGCATTCCAACATTATTTCTTTGCTCCATCTAACAATGGACAGTGAGAGCAAAGGCTAACCCATTTCTCAACACATCATTCTGGCAGATGGGACGGGGCTCTGGAGCATTCATGTGAAGAAACAACAGCACATTTCCCAGACACGTTCCTCTGAGTGATAGCCTCTGTCTACCTCTGACCAACCAACCTCAAAATTACAGTTTCTCAAGCATGAGCAAAAGAAATGTTGATTTTCCCCTGATTTCATAAGAAAAAGTGCCTCAATGATAGAGAGATATGTATTATATGAACATAAAAGGAGACGAGTACAAATCCGATTCACTGAACAAGGGAATTGGTGACTCCTTATCTGGGAAACAAGGGCTGGCAGATATCCTAGCACCATCTTGTCTGGTGACAGTGCTCGACATTATGTTTTTATTAATACATGCAGCAAGATGTAAACACCATGTGGCACTCACCAGTCTCATCGTGTTCCCTCTGTCATGCTCACAAACAACCACATACATACACAAACACGCTATTTTTGGGGCGTTAGGCAACGAGCTAATGAGCACGAAGCAGCCCTGATTGATCATCTGAATAATTAAACATGGGTGGTACCTGGAGGCGCCATATGTCCGTGTTCGTGCACTCTCTCGGCTGCTCCACCATGGACATACAAACAGATCTGATATGAACTATAATGTGAGTTTTTATGAGAGCAAAAGCCTGGAGCTGGTAGTTTGCCACGGAGGGAATCACAAGGACTTTTTTGGATGACAGAGCAAAATAAATTATTAAAGTAAAGACTTGAATGAATGAATGATTCCAAGGTGCGAAATGTGGAGATATTCATGTGTGTTACGAGGCCTCAGCTGTCTGTGCCTGATGCCCTTTGCTATGAGGTGAACCCCTGATGCAGGAGCAGCTGCGGAAACGGGCCTGGGTCTGATCCTGCTGATTGATTGGGCGCAAACTGTTCACGGCTGAGGTGACAAGGGGACCCTTGGGGGAGGGAGGGGCCGAGGGAAGCCTTTCTCTTACAGCCTGGAAATGGAAATCCTCTCTGTGGCTTCACCATACAGAGACTAACCGGATAACGCTTTAACCAATGGAGATAAGTAGAAAGGGGAATGGATACCTCAGAGTAGACGTGATCTGCTTTTGGTGTGATAGCTTTCCATTTGAATATCAGCTTTCATTTCCTCTTTCCTTCTTGCTTCCCTAAAAATTGTTGTCTTTTTAGTCTCCTATGCTGCTTATTAGATAAGATCTGCACCACTATAACCAGTGGGCAACTCCAGGGTCTGAAAAGTGAAGCCAACACTGAAGTGCCTTAAACTTGCATTCTTTCTAATAGCCAGCAGGGGGCGACTCCTCTGGTTGCAAAAAGAAGTCTGATTGTATAGAAGTCTATGAGAAAATGACCCTACTTCTCACTTGATTTATTACCTCAGTAAACATTGTAAACATGAGTTTATGGTCTCAATCGCTAGTTTCAAGTCTTCTTCAATACAGCATGATGTTCATTTAGTAAATTATGGTCCCATTTAGAGTCAAATAGACCATAAAGCAGGGGATGCTTTAGGGCGTGGCTACCTTGTGATTGTCCGGTCTGGGAGTTGTCCTTGTTTTCGTCTTACAACTTTAACCCTTTCACAATGTGTTTTCAGTTCATGAAAGTTAATTATAATCTTTTTGGTCGCCTAAAAAATGTCTTACACCTCTTCCTAACATACAGCGAGCGAGCGAACTCTGGCAAATGGGGCGCGAAAAATTGTCTAGATATACCACGAGCGATGTCACTCTCTATTACATAGAGAGCACAATATTGATTAACTGCTAGCGTCAGTTTTGACTAGTGAAAATAAGTTGGAGGTGCGCAAAACTTTACATAAATAGAGCCAGGGCAAGCGATTTTTCAAACAAGCGACGCGCCGCTTTGCCTGTTTGCTGATGTAGGAGCAGGTTAGGACATCTTCATTGGGAAAAACAGAAACAATCGCATGTTCGCTCGTTCGTTCGTTCGCATCGCATCCAGTTAGGAAGAGGTGTTATTCAGCGTTCGGTTGTAGTTAGCTCCACCCTCTCATGCCACTTGTGGTTGCAAAAGACCAAGATGGCGACAGACAAAAACCAAGATCGCGACGGCCAAAATGCCAAACTCGAGGCTTCAAAACAGCAGTCCACAAGCCAATGGGTGATGTCACGGTGACTACATCCACTTCTTATATATAGTCATGACTATAACCCTGAAGGCGGTGATTTTACAGAGCTGTGGCGGGATTCTGTGGGTCATAGATGAAGACAGAGGAAGAGAATAGACTCCTTACCTTCGCCCAGTGTCTGCTTCAGTAAGTCATGCTTGGCCTGCAGCTTAATGATGAGGTTACTGCCATTCAGGTACTCCTTGAATTTCTACACAGAGAGACGAAGGCAACAATGAGCGAGCAGCAGCAGCACTAATCCAGTGTAACATGAGCCCAGTCAAACAATTCAGCGTGGCTCAAATCAGCATAAATTCAATCTGTTCTAGTTTTAATTTAATTTCTATTTTCAGGGCATGTGGAAATGATGACTGATGGCTTGATTTTGCAAAGCTGGAGTTCCTATTAGGCCGGTACAGTTTGGAAGGGTAGACAGATCATAATTTAACATGAACTCACTGAAAAGTAGAACATTTCTGTCTCCTGTTGGTTAGACCTCCTCTTGGCTACATTCAGCTTGCTCATGTAGGACTCGGAGGCCACGGACTTAATGGACTCAGTGGAGCGGCTGTGTTGGAAGGCATCCGACACGTCAAAGTCCTCTACTGTCAGCATGTCCTGCAGCGTTTGCATGGTTGCATCCAGGGTCTTTCTCACCTGCACAGATGGGGGGAAATAAAAAAGGAAAGATGACAAATGAAGCATCATATCTTACTCAGTCTTGCTCATATTTTCCTTCTTTTTCTGGCTATTTTTTCCAAGCCTTGATGGAACCAAAGATTACATTTTCAAGGGCAAGAGTGAGTGATTTACAGCACTAGCATATTTATATCAAAGACAAATTGACCCCTAAACAATAAATGACCTTGAATTACACAGAAATGACATCAAGCAGCATTGAAATAACAGTCCAGAGCAACTCGGACGTCAGGCATACATCAGACTAAGACATGAAAATGAAGAGTGTCTGGCAAAGATACAAATTGCATGTGAAATTCACTGAAGGAGGCTTTTTGTTTAGGGCTGAGATTGATAAAGCTCATTTCCAGTAATGGCAGGGCTCGTCCATTATCCTCTAGAGCACAAGACTCAGGGAGACAGGGAGGAGGCAGAGCCATTGGCACAGGAGAGTCTAACAGGATGTGGTTATTATAACCTCTATTCGCACCTTAGTGTCTGCGGCTCTTAATGAGAAAAGTCCTCTCTTCAGCACAAAATAGACAATTTCATGTATAACTTCATAGAAAACGTAACATTGGCGCTGTGACAATCTTAATATATTCTCGCCTCCTGCAGAGCAAGGGTCATTGGAGGGTAATTGCAATGAGAACAGATGGTGATGTGGCCCTCCTACTTGGCACTGGGGGAAATGAGACAGGGCTTTCTGGTTTTGGGGGGTGGGGCTGAAGGTGGCAGTGGAGGGGTTGCTGGACAGACATGGGGCCATCATAAATCCTTACCTCCTCATTCTCAATCTTTAGCGTAGCTAAGCGAGACTGCAGTTGGTGGTAGCGCATCAGGAGCTCAGTCTGGACGGGCTGCTGGGCGCTCACCTGGCACACCTGAGGAGGAGGACAGACAAAAGAGATCCATCTGAAGGTTAAAGAGGTACTTTGTAAAAAACAGTGCTCCACTTAGTGAGATCAGTGTTAAAGGTACAGTGTGTAGGATTTGGCGGCAGCTAGTGGTGTGGTTGCAGATTGCAACCAACTCAGTACCCCTCTGCTCACTCCTCCCTTTCCAAGACTGCGGTAATGTGAGCCACCGAGTGCAAAACCGTGGTAACGCTGTTCGCCTCACTCAGAGGCCATCCTTACCATAATAACACTACTTTAGGCGCAACGTAAGTCTGACGGCGGCTATCAGTACCAAGGTTTTGCACTCTGCGGCTCACGTTACCGCAGTTTCACAAGCGTGTAGGAGAACTACGGTGGCCTTCAGGTAACAAAAAATGTGAAAGACTCTCTAGAGCTAGTGTTTGGTTTGTCCATTCTGGGCTACTGTAGAAACATGGCGGAGCAACATGGCGGACTCCATGAAGAGGACCCGCTCCCTATGTAGATATGAAGGGCTCATTCTAAGCTAACGAAAACACAACGATTCTTAGTTTCAGGTGATTATACAGTTAAGAAAACATAGTTATAAATATCATATTCCATTTCTGCTAATAGATCCCCCGATATGTTACACACTGTTCCTTTAAGTGATAAACAAATCTGCAGCGTTTTAAAGCATCTCACCTCATCTCCCATGTGTGGCAGGTAATCAAAGCGCATCGGAGGGCAGAACACCTGGTTATGCATATCCATGATCTTGTGCTTGTCACTGCGGGAGTCCAGGTTGTCCACCGCATTCTCTATGACGTCCAGTCCCTCGTGGCGCGACGTCTCCAAGTTATACTCGGCAGATAAGTAGGTCCTGAGGGTGCGTGCCAAGCTAGCATGGTAGCCCATGTCGCAGCACTGCGGGGATAAAATATCTTAATAAATAACCAGAAAACAGTCTGTAATGTGGTAGTAGATGGAATTGCAAAATAGAATCTGACATAATTAAGAATAATTTAACACCAGGCTGAAAAACAGTGTTTCAAGTCTATCACAGCTGCACCTGTAACCACGCCCAACAGTGTTGTCATGGTGTACTGACCACACCCTGAAGTTAACTTCTACATCACTGCTGCAGCTGGGAAGTTAGGCGACTGGTGTTAAGTTGCTCTTTAATTTGACAAATCAATATAAATTTATCAGGGAACGTGGAAGAATGTGCAAATTTGTAAAGTTTGAGGACCTTCCATCATGTTCAGACCTATTTAATGGACTACATCCCAAATTACATCCTGCTACCTTTCAAAAATAGCAGTAGAGTTCACAGAATTACAGGAGCTAGCGCAGTAGGACACCAGGGATAATTACAGAGCCTTATCATACCAAGCTGGATGAAGTAACCTAATTAAGCAGAGGATGGCAGTGAGGCGGTTTAGAGGGAGCTTGAGGCAGCTGACAGCTCTGTGAATCACTAAGCAAACACTCTTTAACACTCTTTAGCACCGAGGAAGTCGTCTCTCTACTTTGGTGCACAAGCCTCATTGCACCACTCAGTCAACGTGGCTCAATAGACTAAAGACTAAAGACTAAAGGGTGCAATTTAGCTTCTTTTTAAACTAGCAGAGTGACTGAGTGAGAACACATTCATATCAGCAGCCTGAAGGAAGCAGATGATCGGGGAAGGAAGATTAGATACACTCTTTAATCCAAATACTCTCTTTTATATTCTCATCTTTCTCATTAGAGCTGTGCAAACATACTGTAGATGCATACTGCACATTAAAGAGGACCTATCATGCTTATTATCAGGTGCATACTTGTATTTTGGGTTTCTACTAGAACAAGATTACATGCTTTAATGTTCAAAAAACAATTTTTTCACCCTCTGTCTGAAACCGCTCCGTTGTGATTGGTCAACCAAACCAAACTCTTTGGACTCCACTCCAGCTCCACTCTAACTAGCTGCTAGGCAGGTATTCTGCAAATGTGTTACTTGGTGACATCACCACGTTACGGAAGAAAAGGCAGGACTTCAATCAAGGCGTTTCAGGCAGTTCTGGAGCAGAGTTTCTGTAGGGGAGAGTAACTCCTTTGGCATGGACTTTGGGCGTTGTAACGTAGCACACAAAAGGAAAGGAGAAAAGCACAAAAGCATAATAGATCCTCTTTAATATTTGGAAATATTTCCCATTTATTCCATTACACTAAATATGTTCATGTTTGCATAGGCCGCATTTTATTTGGTTGATTAAAGTCTACTCAAGTTATTTTATCCTCAGCAACCTCACACATTGAAATTTAAATGCGTTTAAATGCTTTCATTTTAACTCTGTCACATGTAAGCACCACAATATACTGTATAATATATGCAAATCCACCATGTACTGAATTATTGTTTTGTTCTCTTTTTTCTTGCTGAATGCTATAGCTTACTATTTGCTGCTGTAAGAAAAGGTCTCCATGGAGGACATTAAACTGAACCATATTAAGCTTATTGTCAATTTAAAAACTTCATCATACTGACACCACTAAACAACCTCACTCCTCACAGCATTCATCAGTTCTCGGCAGCGTAGAATAAACTCAACTACAACAGTTTAAAGTCACCGATGCTGACAGACAAAGCCGACTTCTTGCTGCGTGAGCGTCTGGTTTGATGTGTGGCGTGCAGTTACTCTGACATGACAAACGGACCCTTCTTCCTCCTCTGCCCCGCTTGTGGCAGCCAAACCAGTCAAGCTCACAATCCCATTACCTGCAGCTCAGCAGGATTTGGGATGACACAGACCTTTCAGTTTCAAGACACCGGATCCATCAAAGAGGCAGGGAAGGATAGCCATGAATCGGGTTCTCAGTGTGTCCAGCTACCAACATATCACCATCACGCTGCATATAGCAGAGACAAACTCATCATGCTATTTCAACTGCAACTGTTTA